>OX439483.1:345064469-345141969 GCA_949320155.1 Melangyna quadrimaculata | reverse complement strand
GAAGATCACTCATCACAAACTTGTTGAATGATTTAAATAAAAAATTTACTTAAAACTAAGAAAATACTTTTTTTGGTTTGTCGGATAGAATATTGTTGTGAAAATATTAAATCTTGGCATTTTTTGTAGAAGAATTCACGTTTCAAATATGTTTGGATGATTGAAATAAAATTTAACATAAAACTGAAGAAATAAGTTGAGTTCCAAAAAGTTTTGATGCGGCAGCAATACTATATTGCTGCGCATCCGCGACGCAAACATGCTGCTTTCGCTTTGTAAACAGTTTCACGTTTGAGTTTTTGAACTTATGACTTTGCATCGAATGCGCATCTGATGCATTTCGGAACTCAGTCATACTTTTTTCTGCAAACACTCAACAGAGGCAAACAATTTCAAGTGATTGTTGTTCATTCAAAAACATTGTCCGATTTTTCCACGAAGATTTTTTCAGAAATCGTGTGAAATGTACAACAGTACGATTTTTCCCATAAGATTTTTTTCTTGTCTTCTTCATTTTTTTATTTCTGTGCTCTTCATTTTTCATTGATATTGCCACACATCATCAAACGAACGGTATACCATCAAACGAACGGATACCGAACGCACACAAAAAACTGGAAAGAAGGCGAAAGAGAACTTAAACAGACTGGAAAAATCGTTCGAGTTTTGTGGTACAAACGATTTGATACCTACCCTTCGCTTTTCACCCCCTTCACCAACGAACAAAAGATCGGTAATGTAGACCGAGACATAGCTGCGATTATGCTCGTTAGTTATAACAAAGTTTTTTCGTTAATTAAACAAAGCTTTCAATACTGATTTAGCTTAACAGTGATTTCACTTATTAGTGATTTAAAAGTCATCGCCTAAATTCAACAAAAAGTTGCTGTTTTTGACTTCGTATGGCCTGTGGAGTCGGCGTGTTAGACCGCTTTCACACAAGGGAACTGAGTGGCCGGCAACTGGGAGTTTGAAGGCGAGAAGGGCGTAAGGGGAAGGACAAAAATCTCCCCTCACACCCTTCTCGACTACTTACTAGCTACTCTCTGGCAATTCAGTTTCCTTGTGTGAAAGTGGTCTAACACGCCGACTCCACGGGCCATAAGAAGTCAGAAACCACTTCTTTTTGTTGAATCTACACGATGACTCTGAAATCACTAATAAGCGAAATCACTGCTAAACAGAATCAGCAACAAGATAAATCAGTAACAAAGAACAACTTTTTGTTGAATTTACGTAACGACTCTCAAATCAGTTATAAGTGCAATCACTGTTAAGCAAAATCAGTATTGAAACTTTTGTTGAAATAAAGTAAAATAGCAGTTTAGCAAAATCAGTAATAAAAAACAACTTTTTGTTAAATTTATACGATGACTCTGAAATCACTTATAAGCAAAATCAGTATTGGAACTTTTGTAGAATTTATGCGAAAACTCTGCAAACTAGACTTTGTTGTTGACTTTACGTGATGCCTCTGAAATAATAAGAAGAATAATCAAAGACAAGCAAAATTAGTAATAAACAACAACTGAAATCACTGATAGGCGAAAGCACAGTTCAGAAAAATCATAAATTAGATAAAAAAAATTTTCTCGATCTTTCAAGTTTCCGGGACAATTTTGATTTCTTAACTGTTATTCCAGTAACAGGTATTTTTAACAGGTATTGGAAAGTAGCAATAACAGTTAGTAACAGTTACCGATAACTAGCAGTTTGGCCCGTCCCTAATTCAAACATTCAATTTTAATATATGACGGAGCGAAAGCTATGCAGCATAACTGTGAGTTTCGTATCACACGAAAACACTTTCAAATATTTTTTTTTAATTGACCAGTTCTTATTTTATTCAAGTTGAAATTTTTTTCGCGAAACATGTAACATATGTTACGGTAAAACTCCAAAATTAGAAGATTCCAGAACTGCCGGCAAAATTTGAATTTTTCAGTGATATGTGAAAGGCGTTCGGGCAGAAAAGTACGTGACCTATACTTTACGGTGGTGTGGAAATCTGTTGAGTCGTTTCTGCCATGTCTTTGTGTTGAGCGAGTTCCTGGCCGTGATCTATTCGTCGTACGTACAAAAGTTGTAGGAAATTTAGTCTTCTACAACTTTGCCGTTTAAACGTGTCACTTATTTTTAATAAAAATGATCCAACGGTTCAAAAAAACAGACGAAATCTCCTAATTTGTAACAGTTTTTGCTTATTATTAGCAATAAATAATTATTTTTGCAGAAAAATTGTATAAATAAAAAAGGTAGACAATTTAATTATCTATAAATTTGGCTATAACCAAAATGCGAGAAATGCAAAATACGCTTTCAAATCGACAAAACACAAAATCCAAAATTACAGGCACACACCATATCAAATGTTGAAATGTTGGTCTTAGGCTGCGGTTTTATTTTCTACTCCATACCTAACTGCATCAAAGCATTTTGTACTTCGTTTAAGTTTGATATATGGTGAAATTTTTGTCTAAAATGATCGGGCTATTTCATGAAAATTAGTTGTTGACAAAAAAACATTATTAATTTTCATGTGCAGGTCAAACGGTAAAAGCTTATTTCTTATTTCCATAGGAACCGTATCTTGATTCAAATTTCTAGAGTTTGTGTCATAGAAATGTAACTCCGCGTTTGTTTGCTTCGGTGTATTTTGAAAAAAAATGTTGATACGGCAAGTGCTTAGAAGCACAATTTTTTGCCACAACATAGAATGGTATATTTTAAGAAAGGTGGCATACTCAGTCCAAAATCGTAAAAAATTTAGTTACGTTCTTGTGTCACTGGGGCGACGATTAGTAGAAGTATGAAATATTTTGTTTTTCATTCCGGACTTTTTTCAACAATTTCTCTTGGACAACAATACCTTGGATGACCCGCATTTGGTAGGCAGTCTCTAGCCCAGTCGGAATGAGCATTTGCGAAGGAAAAAATAGTACTGCACACTTTTCTTTCAGAACTCGTTAGAAGGGGTCATTAAGTTTTTTGTCGGGAAAATTGCTCCCCTGCGTTAGCCGCCATCTTGGATTAACTAAAGTACTAGTTTTTATTATTAGCAAAAAAAACTTTGAATATAAAAAAAAATATTGAAAAACAATGGCAACACTTACAATCTCGTGCAATATCGTTTTTTAAAGCCAGATATCCATTCTTTTATTTGGTGTTTAAAAAATTTGATTTTAGTGAATAGTTTTTGAAAAATAAATTTTCAAACTCAAAATTTTGAAAAAAAAAGTTTTTTTTTGTAAATTTTACGTAATTTAGTAATATTTATTATTATTTATTAGGTATTTCTTAAACAAATGTTTTTTGTGTGCTTAGTGTTTAAACTTGGGATCTTTGAAAATACGAAAATTTTCATATGCTCTTCTATCGGAGGCTATTGTTTGATATACCCTTAACTCTTTTCCGCTTCACCGTAGAGGTAGAGTACTAGGCGCGGTTTTTTTTTGTGACGTGGTTTCCCCTGTAGGCCTAATCCACGCATTTAAATACTTGTGATATTTAATCAGATTTTAATTTCTTTTTCGATGATGGTAATTCCAAATTAAAATCATCAACTTCATTTTCAACCATGGCAAGTGTTTCATTTTCCGTATTGTCAGTTCGTATTTGTCCGGGATTGTTTGATTCAACTGCATCCTCATCAACAAACAATCCTTAAACGATTAACGTAATTTTTGAATAATTTATTAAAAAACACAAAGAAATTTTTTTTACAAATGTCAATTAATTTGTTCTTCAAGAATTTGATTTCAATATTGGGTATACCGGTTTTTATTAAATTTTGTCTTTAAACGGAAAAACAACAAAGGCTAATGATAGGGTTTAATCTCAAAAATTTAAAACAGTTCTACAAACATGAGTTAAAATTCAAACAAAAAACGGATTTAAATGAAGATCGTTAGGCAATACGCTATAGTTTAGACTATGAGATTGAAATTATTTAATGGAGATTCTTTATGTAGAGTATATAAATATGTATACCCATAAATTTGGAACTGTTAACTTCAAAATCAGGAAATTCTAGAATTTCCAGGGAAAACTAAGAATTTTTCATTTGTAGAAGTCCGAAACTTTTTGTTTCCATAATTCACTCCGGACTATTTTAAACTGTTTTTCTTGGACAATAGTACCATCGGTGGCCTGCATTTGATAGGCGCCTGCCTGGCGACCAAACGTACCCTTAGCGGAGGAACGACCCAAAAAGAGAGTTAAGAGGTTTAGAACCCACGAAGCGGGTCACCCATAGTACTGGGTGTCCAACAAAAACTGTTGAACAAATTCCAGAACCAATTATGAAAACGAAACATTTCGGACTTCTAAGAATTTCGCTGAAAATTTCAAAGTTTTACCGATAAACTCTAGAATGTCCTTATATCTTAGTTTTACAGTTACATATATATACATATACAGGGTGTCCCGTAAGTAATGGATAACCCTGAAATGCCGCATAGTAGACTTTATGACCGTCCTGAAAACTGATAAAAAAAAGTTCTATCCCAACCACAAGAAAAGTTATATGCATTTTTTTGTTCAGTGCATTATTTTTTTCTTACTTTACATTTTTGAATACCACGACTACAAGTGAATGAGTTCCATCATTTTTTTTGCAGGAATATTTTACATTACTTGTGCCAACACATAAGTAGAAGGAAATTATTATAACTGTTGGACTTCTTAGAGAAAAAAATTATTTAACATTGAATTTCAATGCAAAATGTGAAAACAAATAATTTTTGAAAAAGTTAAATCATAGCTGGTATAAAAAAAATGCATGAATACCTGTGTGGCCAACTATTTTAAAAATATGCGCGTTAAATGCAGATTTCAAAATGGTATTACTTCTTATTATATCTATAGTCAATAGCAAGTTATTGGTAAAAATCTGCAATACTAGAGTAAATTTAGCAAAAACAAAAGTTTTCAAAATTAGCACAGTAAACGTGAAAATAATACCAAGCGTTGAACATAGCAGATTTTTGATTTATTGGCTGTTTCTACGATGTTGTCCTAATGATAAATCCAAGCTTTCAACTTCTAGGGCCGAATGCATTATTGATAAAAAGGTCAAAAAAGTGCAAAAAACGGTTACATTTTCGAGCTTGTTTTGAATTTTACCTGTTCTATTGGGCTTTAACAAACCCATCAAATATTTTGTCTACTTAAAGAATCTCCATTAACTAATGTTCATCTCATAGTCTAAACTATTACGTATAGCTTCACCATTTTCATCAAAACCCTGTTATTTGCATTTTAATTGTTTTTTGTTCCACTTTCTTTTAATTTTTGAAAATAAATAATTAGCCTATGTTCATTCCCTACATGAAAGCTCTCGAATTTTCATTCCAATCACTTCAGTATTTTCTTAGATAAAGTGGAACAAACAGGCAGAAAAAACACACTTTCAAAAGTATAATATTATTAAGATTAAGATTAAGATACATAGATGTATTAGAACAAGAGCCGACAGCAAATTTTGGGATTGGATGTATAACCAAAATACATATTTAAGGGTAAAACTGTCGTGATATCAAGCGCCAAAGACTGGCAGAGTTTTTTGTCAGCCTTTGGCGTTTATGTGGGTATAACAATCGTGTTTTTCCAATTTTTGTGTCAGGTGTTCTCATGTTTCAGTTCATTTCACTTCAATTTTTATAGTTTAGATATGTAGGTAATGACGTCCTAATTTCAACAACTAAGGTCCCAGACGTTTTCTTTTCAGCTTTACTCCCGTCAGACGTCCCGAAATTTATTCGAAAACCCAGTTTTTGACGTTAGGGATATTACTTATCAGAGCAAAACTTCTGATTACAATTATATATGTAGGTCCCAGTCATTTTACTCTCAGCTTTCCTCCTGCCAGACGCAAAGTGGTGGAAATACCCTTTCTTTTTAGTTCATAGGTATAACCAAATTTGTGAAATGCCGAAAAATCAGGAAAAATCCCCTTACAACGAATATATAAGTCCCAGACATTTTACACCTCATTTTTCCCCCCGCCGCGCCGCGCCGAACATAAAATAAAAACAAATATTGCTGCCACCCTTATAAACAGATTTGATGAACATTAACGTTGGATTTATTTAATTGAATGTGTTTTGCTGGTTTAACAAGAACTCTTGTGATAGAATAAATGGTATCATTGCAAAGAGACATCATTCTTCTGTTTACATATACCCTCTGTTTTACCATAGTTTGGGTCCGGACTTGTAGGACTGATAAGGAAACTGCCTTTAATGATGTAAGTTATATAAAAGCATAATGTAGTTAAATAGAATTAAAGTATCAAGTCATTTTTTTAACAATTGTTCAGAAAACAAAATAATTCGTGCACATGCTTTCGGGTTAGGTATGTTAAATAAATAAAAATGAGTTTTTATTTTTGTAATTCATCAGAAGTTTCATAATGTATAGTAAGGTTTTTGACATGCGCAGGTAAAATTCAATACAAAGTACATATTATGTTGTTGGTGCTAAATATCAAAATCGAACGAAAATTACAAGTACCTAGCTAATTGACTAATTCATAGTTGCCCACAGGAGGGCAAAGACGGCACTTTGCTCCCCCCAGGCTCGGGGCCTGGGCCATTTGTATTGTTTACTAGGAAATGTTGATAAATACGACTGTTTAATTGAATTTTTGTGTCAGAGTCCATGGTCTGCTCCCTCTAGCTCTGAACCAAGCCTTGTATTTGCAATTTCATTTTTCGAAAATGTGGTTATCTTCTTGGCAGTTTTATTTCCAGTTTCATTCGAAAGTGGATATAAGTTGGTAAGTTTAGTTCTACTGAGCGTGACCTAACCTTATAAAGCAGCGTCCATATTATGGCGATCAATATCGTATATTAACATTGTCGATCAACATGCTAGCGTGTACGTGTTGAAGTGTATACTGTCATGTGTAATGTGCATACCAGTGGAGGTACAAAAACCCAAGTCCATGCAATGTCTATACAATAAGTTGAAAGCTTAGCGATTGAATGTGTTTTGGTGCGGCTCCTAATTGTATATTGTTGAAGACTAATAAAGAAGCTTATTGAGGCGTTAATTCGAAATAGAAAGTGATTCGGTAGCGATTATTTATATTGTGAACTGGTTTACTGGCCTTTAATTTGGTGATTTACGCATTAAAAAGGAATATTAATTCGTGATTTTTGTCCTGTTTTACAAAACTAATTGGCATTTGAGTGATTTCATTGTTTTGTGCACATCGTTCTGAGACAGTTCAGCATACACAACACACGCTCAGAATCTAAAGCGGGACTGAACACAATACGCTTTGCCAATTGATTGTGAACGTGAGTACACACAACTTTAAGTAGAAAATTATACACAGTACCCCACTTAATAAGCGTAGTAGTATTTATTTTCATCACAACAAAACCTGCCAGAACCCACCTGATAAAAGTCTTTTAAATAAAAGCTCATCTGATCAGTTTTGGTTCCGAAGACAACAACCCATTCCTTTTTCACCACTTCACTGAAAGCTTGTTAGCAAAAACGACAACCCAACTGTTGTTCCTTACAGTGGTGCAACGAATGGAAAATACAAAACCAAAAAGATCTTTGAAAGAAACTTCACCAGATTTTGATAAATTAGTAAATTATAAAAAAAAAACTTGCACTATGGGTGAAAATTCAATGACAAGTCTTATAAACATTTTAATGCCAAAAATGAATGAATTATTTATGTCAAAACTAGCCAATATAGCAACAAAAGACGACATTAATACCATTAAAAATGATATAATCGCTCTACAAGTTGGAAACGAAACACTTAAAACCGAAATCACAAAGCTAAAAGAAAATTAAAATATGCTTAACCGAAAAATTGAAGATTTTGAGAAATTCACTAAAAGACTAATTATTGTTGTAAATGGACTGACTGCGACCAACACCCAAGAGGCAAAATAGCAATTTGATCAAATATGCGGTTCCACCCATAATGTATCCGTTGTAACAACCAACACAAGAAAAATCGACCTATCTAACAAGAATTCATCTGCATTTGTTTTCGAACTTGGAAATGTAAACGAGGTTAACTCAGTATTATCGGCAACACAGAAATTGAGAAGCTCTAGTATATTTATCAACAAAGACCTGTCATGTAATGAAAGAAGAGAGAAGTACCATTTTCAATTAAACAAATCCCAACCTAAAAATCGAGATCAAGCGGTGGGCTATTGAAGTGAATGGTTATCGTTACAAATGCAGCCCTGAAGGAATCATCACAGCATTCACAGATATAGATAGGCAATATATTGTTAGTTTATTAAGAAAATCAAAATGTAACTATACCGCTATCGTAAATGAACCAAACAAAAATATTTCAAGTCAAGCAACTTTCCAAACCACGCTTAACAATTAGGTGCCTATCAGGTTTTGTCTTTCAATATTGCTGGCTTGGAAATAAAACCCTACTTTGTAATTTTTTTAAATATATTAATAATTTTGAAATATTTTATTTTATATGAAACTTTTGTAACAACTGAAAATAGTATAAGGCTTGTTTCACACACATTCGGTTTCATTCGGTTCGGTCTCTATTCGGTTTGTATTCGGCTGTGCCTGATATGTGTGAAACGATAAAACGGACAAAATAAAAACCTAATAGAAACCGTAGAGCACCCTTTCATCGTTTCACACATATCAGGCACAGCCGAATACAAACCGAATAGAGACCGAACCGAATGAAACCGAATGTGTGTGAAACGAGCCTAAGATATGAAAAATTCTTCCCGGGGTACAAACTTGAATGGATTCCTCCGACAAGAACACAACAACAAACACGAGGAAGAGCAAGTGGCGGCTGTTTATACGGGTATAAAAAAAGCGTAGAAAGAGTTTATCAACTCATCTTTGTCAAGCACTGTGACACCGTTTTTCTCAGAGGACATTTTTGAGGAGCTTTTCTTAACCTTGTTCCTGCGTATATAAACTGCAACCATTGGAAAAGCGACTTTAAAAAACGTATTACATTTTTTGATCACAATAATTTCATATAAGTATGCGATTTGAACGTAAGAACTGGCACGAAAGAAAGTGTAGATGTCCAGCTTGGGAAAAAAATCTAGTTCCTACAGTCAGAACCTCAAAGGATTATTGTTGTGACCGAAACTCAAATGCGTTCACGGAGTTCTTAGAAGAGATTGGAGCGTTTATTTTGAACGGAAGGGGTTATGGAGACAGAACTGGTGAATTTACATTTGTGAGCAGCAGAGGGTCTTCTGTCATCGACTACAGTTGTCCATCATATAGTTCTATTGATGCCATAAAAGACTTTAGGATCGGTTGTGAAACTTTCTCTTAACACATGCCCCTTATAGTAAGTCTTATTGCACAGGAAGTTTCAACGATCAACGATTCTATGAAACCTCTACCAAGACTTAAATGGCGCAATGACAGGAAAACAACATACGCATGCAGTCTAGAGCGATACATACCACAAAAAATTGCTAGGACCACAGTAGGCGAAGATGTTTGTTTTGCAATTAAAGAATGTGTATACAGCGCTAATGGGGAAACTAATCGACCTAGTCCGAATTGCGTACCAAAGAAACCATGGTTCGATACAGCTTGTTTTTACGCTAGGAGAAATGTATTGCAAAACCTTAAAATGTACAGAAAACACAATATCGTCGTTTACAGAAGAAGCTACCGAGAATCGAATAAAAAATACGAAGCCCTATGCTGCTGAAGCAACGAAATTATTATTTAAATATCGCAAGCCAACTAGCGTCAGTCAAGGCACCAGCGATTGGTGGAAACTCGCTAAGACAATGCACGGAAACACTAAGAACTATAAGTCAGATAAATCATCATTTGAGCTTAGGACACATTTCCAAAACCTACTCAATCCAACATCGGCTGCAGAAATATTATACGATAATACTAAATATCAAAATCGAACGAAAATTACAAGTACCTAGCTAATTGACTAATTCATAGTTGCCCACAGGAGGGCAAAGACTCCCCCCAGGCTCGGGGCCTGGGCCATTTGTATTGTTTACTAGGAAATGTTAATAAATACGACTGTTTAATTGAATTTTTGTGTCAGAGTCCATGGTCTGCTCCCTCTAGCTCTGAACCAAGCCTTGTATTTGCAATTTCATTTTTCGAAAATGTAGTTATCTTCTTGGCAGTTTTATTTCCAGTTTCATTCGAAAGTGGATATAAGTTGCTAAGTTTAGTTCTACTGAGCGTGACCTAACCTTATAAAGCAGCGTCCATATTATGTCGATCAATATCGTATATTAACATTGTCGATCAACATGCTAGCGTGTACGTGTTGAAGTGTATACTGTCATGTGTAATGTGCATACCAGTGGAGGCACAAAAACCCAAGTCCATGCAATGTCTATACAATAAGTTGAAAGCTTAGCGATTGGATGTGTTTTGGTGCGGCTACTAATTGTATATTGTTGAAGACTAATAAAGAAGCTTATTGAGGCGTTAATTCGAAATAAAAAGTGATTCGGTAGCGATTATTTATATTGTGAACTGGTTTACTGGCCTTAAATTTGGTGATTTACGCATTAAAAAGGAATATTAATTCGTGATTTTTGTCCTGTTTTACAAAACTAATTGGCATTTGAGTGATATAATTGTTTTGTGCACATCGTTCTGAGAAAGTTCAGCATACACAACACACGCTCAGAATCTAAAGCGGGACTGAACACAATACGCTTTGCCAATTGATTGTGAACGTGAGTACACACAACTTTAAGTAGAAAATTATACACAGTACCCCACTTAATAAGCGTAGTAGTATTTATTTTCATCACAACAAAACCTGCCAGAACCCACCTGATAAAAGTCTTTTAAATAAAAGCTCATCTGATCAGTTTTGGTTCCGAAGACAACAACCCATTCCTTTTTCACCACTTCACTGAAAGCTTGTTAGCAAAAACGACAACCCAACTGTTGTTCCTTACAGTGGTGCAACGAATGGAAAATACAAAACCAAAAAGATCTTTGAAAGAAACTTCACCAGATTTTGATAAATTTGTAAATTATAAAAAAAAAAACTTGCACTATGGGTGAAAATTCAATGACAAGTCTTATAAACATTTTAATGCCAAAAATGAATGAATTATTTATGTCAAAACTAGCCAATATAGCAACAAAAGACGACATTAATACCATTAAAAATGATATAATCGCTCTACAAGTTGGAAACGAAACACTTAAAACCGAAATCACAAAGCTAAAAGAAAATTAAAATATGCTTAACCGAAAAATTGAAGATTTTGAGAAATTCACTAAAAGACTAATTATAGTTGTAAATGGACTGACTGCGACCAACACCCAAGAGGCAAAACAGCAATTTGATCAAATATGCAGTTCAACCCATAATGTATCCGTTGTAACAACCAACACAAGAAAAATCGACCTATCTAACAAGAATTCATCTGCATTTGTTTTCGAACTTGGAAATGTAAACGAGGTTAACTCAGTATTATCGGCAACACAGAAATTGAGAAGCTCTAGTATATTTATCAACAAAGACCTGTCATGTAATGAAAGAAGAGAGAAGTACCACCTTCAATTAAACAAATCCCAACCTAAAAATCGAGATCAAGCGGTGGGCTATTGAAGTGAATGGTTATCGTTACAAATACAGCCCTGAAGGAATCATCACAGCATTCACAGATGTAGATAGGCAATATATTGTTAGTTTATTAAGAAAATCAAAATGTAACTATACCGCTATCGTAAATGAACCAAACAAAAATATTTCAAGTTCAAGCAACTTTCCAAACCACGCTTAACAATTAGGTGCCTATCAGGTTTTGTCTTTCAATATTGCTGGCTTGGAAATAAAACCCTACTTTGTAATTTTTTTAAATATATTAATAATTTTGAAATATTTTATTTTATATGAAACTTTTGTAACAACTGAAAATAGTATAAGGCTTGTTTCACACACATTCAGTTTCATTCGGTTCGGTCTCTATTCGGTTTGTATTCGGCTGTGCCTGATATGTGTGAAACGATAAAACGGACAAAATAAAAACCTAATAGAAACCGTAGAGCACCCTTTTATCGTTTCACACATATCAGGCACAGCCGAATACAAACCGAATAGAGACCGAACCGAATGAAACCGAATGTGTGTGAAACGAGCCTAAGATATGAAAAATTCTTCCCGGGGTACAAACTTGAATGGATTCCTCCGACAAGAACACAACAACAAACACGAGGAAGAGCAAGTGGCGGCTGTTTATACGGGTATAAAAAAAGCGTAGAAAGAGTTTATCAACTCATCTTTGTCAAGCACTGTGACACCGTTTTTCTCAGAGGACATTTTTGAGGAGCTTTTCTTAACCTTGTTCCTGCGTATATAAACTGCAACCATTGGAAAAGCGACATTAAAAAACGTATTACATTTTTTGATCACAATAATTTCATATAAGTATGCGATTTGAACCTAAGAACTGGCACGAAAGAAAGTGTAGATGTCCAGCTTGGGAAAAAAATCTAGTTCCTACAGTCAGAACCTCAAAGGATTATTGTTGTGACCGAAACTCAAATGCGTTCACGGAGTTCTTAGAAGAGATTGGAGCGTTTATTTTGAACGGAAGGGGTTATGGAGACAGAACTGGTGAATTTACATTTGTGAGCAGCAGAGGGTCTTCTGTCATCGACTACAGTTGTCCATCATATAGTTCTATTGATGCCATAAAAGACTTTAGGATCGGTTGTGAAACTTTCTCTTAACACATGCCCCTTATAGTAAGTCTTATTGCACAGGAAGTTTCAACGATCAACGATTCTATGAAACCTCTACCAAGACTTAAATGGCGCAATGACAGGAAAACAACATACGCATGCAGTCTAGAGCGATACATACCACAAAAAATTGCTAGGACCACAGTAGGCGAAGATGTTTGTTTTGCAATTAAAGAATGTGTATACAGCGCTAATGGGGAAACTAATCGACCTAGTCCGAATTGCGTACCAAAGAAACCATGGTTCGATACAGCTTGTTTTTACGCTAGGAGAAATGTATTGCAAAACCTTAAAATGTACAGAAAACACAATATCGTCGTTTACAGAAGAAGCTACCGAGAATCGAATAAAAAATACGAAGCCCTATGCTGCTGAAGCAACGAAATTATTATTTAAATATCGCAAGCCAACTAGCGTCAGTCAAGGCACGAGCGATTGGTGGAAACTCGCTAAGACAATGCACGGAAACACTAAGAACTATAAGTCAGATAAATCATCATTTGAGCTTAGGACACATTTCCAAAACCTACTCAATCCAACATCGGCTGCAGAAATATTATACGATAATACTAAATATCAAAATCGAACGAAAATTACAAGTACCTAGCTAATTGACTAATTCATAGTTGCCCACAGGAGGGCAAAGACGGCACTTTGCTCCCCCCAGGCTCGGGGCCTGGGCCATTTGTATTGTTTACTAGGAAATGTTGATAAATACGACTGTTTAATTGAATTTTTGTGTCAGAGTCCATGGTCTGCTCCCTCTAGCTCTGAACCAAGCCTTGTATTTGCAATTTCATTTTTCGAAAATGTAGTTATCTTCTTGGCAGTTTTATTTCCAGTTTCATTCGAAAGTGGATATAAGTTGCTAAGTTTAGTTCTACTGAGCGTGACCTAACCTTATAAAGCAGCGTCCATATTATGTCGATCAATATCGTATATTAACATTGTCGATCAACATGCTAGCGTGTACGTGTTGAAGTGTATACTGTCATGTGTAATGTGCATACCAGTGGAGGCACAAAAACCCAAGTCCATGCAATGTCTATACAATAAGTTGAAAGCTTAGCGATTGGATGTGTTTTGGTGCGGCTCCTAATTGTATATTGTTGAAGACTAATAAAGAAGCTTATTGAGGCGTTAATTCGAAATAGAAAGTGATTCGGTAGCGATTATTTATATTGTGAACTGGTTTACTGGCCTTAAATTTGGTGATTTACGCATTAAAAAGGAATATTAATTCGTGATTTTTGTCCTGTTTTACAAAACTAATTGGCATTTGAGTGATATAATTGTTTTGTGCACATCGTTCTGAGAAAGTTCAGCATACACAACACACGCTCAGAATCTAAAGCGGGACTGAACACAATACGCTTTGCCAATTGATTGTGAACGTGAGTACACACAACTTTAAGTAGAAAATTATACACAGTACCCCACTTAATAAGCGTAGTAGTATTTATTTTCATCACAACAAAACCTGCCAGAACCCACCTGATAAAAGTCTTTTAAATAAAAGCTCATCTGATCAGTTTTGGTTCCGAAGACAACAACCCATTCCTTTTTCACCACTTCACTGAAAGCTTGTTAGCAAAAACGACAACCCAACTGTTGTTCCTTACAGTGGTGCAACGAATGGAAAATACAAAACCAAAAAGATCTTTGAAAGAAACTTCACCAGATTTTGATAAATTTGTAAATTATAAAAAAAAACTTGCACTATGGGTGAAAATTCAATGACAAGTCTTATAAACATTTTAATGCCAAAAATGAATGAATTATTTATGTCAAAACTAGCCAATATAGCAACAAAAGACGACATTAATACCATTAAAAATGATATAATCGCTCTACAAGTTGGAAACGAAACACTTAAAACCGAAATCACAAAGCTAAAAGAAAATTAAAATATGCTTAACCGAAAAATTGAAGATTTTGAGAAATTCACTAAAAGACTAATTATTGTTGTAAATGGACTGACTGCGACCAACACCCAAGAGGCAAAATAGCAATTTGATCAAATATGCGGTTCCACCCATAATGTATCCGTTGTAACAACCAACACAAGAAAAATCGACCTATCTAACAAGAATTCATCTGCATTTGTTTTCGAACTTGGAAATGTAAACGAGGTTAACTCAGTATTATCGGCAACACAGAAATTGAGAAGCTCTAGTATATTTATCAACAAAGACCTGTCATGTAATGAAAGAAGAGAGAAGTACCACCTTCAATTAAACAAATCCCAACCTAAAAATCGAGATCAAGCGGTGGGCTATTGAAGTGAATGGTTATCGTTACAAATGCAGCCCTGAAGGAATCATCACAGCATTCACAGATGTAGATAGGCAATATATTGTTAGTTTATTAAGAAAATCAAAATGTAACTATACCGCTATCGTAAATGAACCAAACAAAAATATTTCAAGTTCAAGCAACTTTCCAAACCACGCTTAACAATTAGGTGCCTATCAGGTTTTGTCTTTCAATATTGCTGGCTTGGAAATAAAACCCTACTTTGTAATTTTTTTAAATATATTAATAATTTTGAAATATTTTATTTTATATGAAACTTTTGTAACAACTGAAAATAGTATAAGGCTTGTTTCACACACATTCGGTTTCATTCGGTTCGGTCTCTATTCGGTTTGTATTCGGCTGTGCCTGATATGTGTGAAACGATAAAACGGACAAAATAAAAACCTAATAGAAACCGTAGAGCACCCTTTTATCGTTTCACACATATCAGGCACAGCCGAATACAAACCGAATAGAGACCGAACCGAATGAAACCGAATGTGTGTGAAACGAGCCTAAGATATGAAAAATTCTTCCCGGGGTACAAACTTGAATGGATTCCTCCGACAAGAACACAACAACAAACACGAGGAAGAGCAAGTGGCGGCTGTTTATACGGGTATAAAAAAAGCGTAGAAAGAGTTTATCAACTCATCTTTGTCAAGCACTGTGACACCGTTTTTCTCAGAGGACATTTTTGAGGAGCTTTTCTTAACCTTGTTCCTGCGTATATAAACTGCAACCATTGGAAAAGCGACATTAAAAAACGTATTACATTTTTTGATCACAATAATTTCATATAAGTATGCGATTTGAACGTAAGAACTGGCACGAAAGAAAGTGTAGATGTCCAGCTTGGGAAAAAAATCTAGTTCCTACAGTCAGAACCTCAAAGGATTATTGTTGTGACCGAAACTCAAATGCGTTCACGGAGTTCTTAGAAGAGATTGGAGCGTTTATTTTGAACGGAAGGGGTTATGGAGACAGAACTGGTGAATTTACATTTGTGAGCAGCAGAGGGTCTTCTGTCATCGACTACAGTTGTCCATCATATAGTTCTATTGATGCCATAAAAGACTTTAGGATCGGTTGTGAAACTTTCTCTTAACACATGCCCCTTATAGTAAGTCTTATTGCACAGGAAGTTTCAACGATCAACGATTCTATGAAACCTCTACCAAGACTTAAATGGCGCAATGACAGGAAAACAACATACGCATGCAGTCTAGAGCGATACATACCACAAAAAATTGCTAGGACCACAGTAGGCGAAGATGTTTGTTTTGCAATTAAAGAATGTGTATACAGCGCTAATGGGGAAACTAATCGACCTAGTCCGAATTGCGTACCAAAGAAACCATGGTTCGATACAGCTTGTTTTTACGCTAGGAGAAATGTATTGCAAAACCTTAAAATGTACAGAAAACACAATATCGTCGTTTACAGAAGAAGCTACCGAGAATCGAATACAAAATACGAAGCCCTATGCTGCTGAAGCAACGAAATTATTATTTAAATATCGCAAGCCAACTAGCGTCAGTCAAGGCACGAGCGATTGGTGGAAACTCGCTAAGACAATGCACGGAAACACTAAGAACTATAAGTCAGATAAATCATCATTTGAGCTTAGGACACATTTCCAAAACCTACTCAATCCAACATCGGCTGCAGAAATATTATACGAGAATACCTTAAATCAGGATATCCAAATACCTTTGCTTGACGAAGAGATTAAAATGGATGAATTTCAATCAGCTATCGCATCAGTATTCATTCATCGATGGTATTCCTTTCGAGTTCTATAAAAATGCGCCGCCTAACCTAATCAAAGAAATCCACAGACTATTTTGCGATGTCTTTAGTACAGGAGCGATTCCCGACTCTTTCAAAAAATCTATAATATTTCCTGTTTTCAAGAAAGGGAACCCCAGCAATGTAGCCAACTAACCGCGGTCTGTCTTTTATGGACACTATATACAAGCTGTTCACAACTGTTCTTTTGAACCCCTTAATCGATGGGTCGAAGAAAACCAAATTTTGAAGGAATTCCAAGCTGCATACAGACAAAACAACTCAACTGTGGACCAAATTTTCAATCTCTCTTGCCCTATAAAGCTACAAACAACTCAACAAAAGAAAGAAAATGTATGCGTTTTTCATAGATTTGAAAGCTGCGTTTGACAACATAAACAGAGACGCTTTGTTCCACAAATTAACACTATTGGGAGTATCAACAAAATGCTCGCAATCCTAAAGGCTCTCTATCACAACAACATAGCAACAGTATGGAATGGATCATATATCAGTGACTTCTTTCCTATCAATCGAGGTGTTAAACAGGGATGCGTTCTCAGTGCCCTGCTATTTATCCTGTTCTTGAATGACCTCGACTCTGATCTACCAGGAGGAGTAACTGTTGAAGACATATCAGTAAAAGTCTTACTTTATGCAGACGATATTGTGCTACTATCCGACAATCCCTCTCCTTGTAAGCAATGATAAATAGCTTAGCAAATTATTATACAAAATGGAATCTGCTTGTGAACTTAGGAAAATCAGAAATAGTAATTTTTCGAAACGGTGGACGCCGGGCATCTGAGGAAAAAAGGACTTTCAACAGCGATGAAATCAAAATATTAAACAGATATAAGTACCTAGAAGTTACTCTGACTTACAATATGTCGTGGACAGAGCATCTTACGCAGAGACTTGCAATGTCAAAAAATTCAATAAATGCTACCTGGCCAGACTTCATCAGAAACAAAAACATACAACACTTAACTAAATATAAGATAAACATATGAAGCTGCTTCAAAATCAGTTATGAACTACTGTGCTCAAGTTTGGGGATATTCCGAGTATAACGAAGTAGAAAAATTGCAACGGTTTTTCCTTAAAAGAAGTTTCTCCTTACCTAGTACCACACAGTGTTGCCAAGTTGAAATTCCAAATAAAGTCAAAACTGACTGGTTGACTTTATTGAAATTGAAATTTATTTTTATTGTAGCTGAGATTAATTACATTCTTTCTTACTTAAAACTATATTGCACAATTTACAGAGATATGGTATAACTCTACCTTACTACTGAAAAAAATATCATATTTATTTCAATTATCTCATAAATATAGCAATGAAAAATCGAAGGAAAAGCTACAAAAAAAAACCTTCTTTAAATTGTTAAATAATGTTATCCGAGAATGGAGAGAATGGGAGGCTGCAAAGCACCAAAAAGTACTTATCTCAAATACTTGGTTTTTAATTTTATAATTAAAATGCAATGCACGGTTTTATAACATCAAATGAAAACATTCATATGGAAATAAATAAATAATTAACAATTTAATAAAATGAAACAAAAACAAAAATAAATGAGTGCTTATTCATTTATATAACAGCAACAATTAATAAATAAATATATAAACATATACAAACAAATATATACAGGGTGTCCCGTAAGTAATGGATAACCCTGAAATGCCGCATAGTAGACTTTATGACCGTCCTGAAAACTGATACAAAAAAGTTCTATCCCAACCACAAGAAAAGTTATATGCATTTTTTTGTTCAGTGCATTATTTTTTTTCTTACTTTACATTTTTGAATACCACGACTACAAGTGAATGAGTTCCATCATTTTTTTTTTTTGCAGGAATATTTTACATTACTTGTGCCAACACATAACTAGAAGAAAATTATTATAACTGTTGGACTTCTTAGAGAAAAAAATTATTTAACATTGAATTTCAATGCGAAATGTGAAAACAAATAATTTTTGAAAAAGTTAAATCATAGCTGGTATAAAAAAAATGCATGAATACCTGAGTGGCCAACTATTTTAAAAATATGCGCGTTAAATGCAGATTTCAAAATGGTATTACTTATTATTATATCTAGAGTCAATAGCAAGTTATTGGTAAAAATCTGCAATACTAGAGTAAATTTAGCAAAAACAAAAGTTTTCAAAATTAGCACAGTAAACGTGAAAATAATACCAAGCGTTGAACATAGCAGATTTTTGATTTATTGGCTGTTTCTACGATGTTGTCCTAATGATAAATCCAAGCTTTCAACTTCTAGGGCCGAATGCATTATTGATAAAAATGTCAAAAAAGTGCAAAAAACGGTTACATTTTCGAGCTTGTTTTGAATTTTACCTGTTCTATTGGGCTTTAACAAACCCATCAAATATTTTGTTGGTTGCTATTAGTTTATTTGTTATTTTCTCTAAACAAAAAGTTTTTGAGCCAGCTTTTAATCACATGATCACTTAGTTAGAAAACAAAAACAAAAATAGATAATTTTTTAATTTTTTTTTTTTTATTTAAAGCAAATGCTCAATGATGGTTGGATGTTGTAGGACGCGGGTAGTCACTGAGTGGGGTCAACACGGCGATGTCCAGTGATGTAACGAATACTACACATCAATTGTGCTTATTTTACCTCCAAGTGGTAACCATCGGGTACTGGTCTCGTCCATCCGGACTTGACTTGCCAAACAAATAAGCGCGAGTGTTGAACAAGAGACAAAAATAGCAACACTATAAATACTCTGTCGGAAATGACTGGCTGTATAAGTCGGCTGAAGTCTTAGACGAGCCCATCAGAAGGAAGGTGTGCGGCGGATGAATTCATCAGAATCAACGGTGTCACCAACAGTATGGACGACAGAGACCTTACGTGAGCTACTCTGAAATATTTAGAGCTGAGGTCGGTAAGGAATTTCAGTACTAGCCAGGGTGCTGAAAAAGAGATGGTGGCGGATGAACCCTTCAAGGGTCAACGGCAGCACTCATATCCCCGTAGTGGGCTACTGGTATCGGATTATCCGGCCTGCTGTCCTAAGGCTACACAAGGATCCGGCCCTCCGGGTCTGGGGGTCGTGTGACGGGTTGGCAACCTACCACATGTAAAGAAATCAACCGCTTCGAATCGGCAACTACAGCCTCGGATAAGGAATGATCAAACGATGACGACTTTTGGCTATCGAACAAGGACAAAGATTGGATTCTGGAATGTTAAAACTCTTCTCGATAACCGCGAAGAAGGCCCTAACAACGCCAGATTCCTCCAACTTGAGAAAGAATTCCTACGGTACAACCTAGACATCTTGGGTCTGAGTGAAGTGAGATGGTTGAGCGCAGGGCAGGTGGATTCACCTTCGAAAAGCACTTTCTTTATTTACTCCGGAAAACCAGTTGGAAGCTCCCGATGTTCCGGCGTAGGTTTAATGTTGACTCCAAAGGCGCGGCAAAGTCTTATAACCTGGAAACCCATCAACGACAGGATATTGACAGCCAGGTTCCAGAGTAAATTAAGAAAAATCACCATCATCCAGTGCTATGCCCCAACTGAGGAAGCGTCGGACGCCGAGAAGGACGAATTTTACAGCCAACTTAGCGCGGTTTTCAGAAGCTCGCCGAATGGAGACATCACTATCGTAATGGGAGATCTTAATGCTAAGGTTGGCCAGGACAACACAGCGTTGAAGCACGTTCTGGGTAACCACGGTATCGGGGAACGGAACGACAATGGAGAGCGGTTTGTTGACTTCTGTAACGCAAATCAGCTAGTCATTGGAGGTACTCTGTTCGAGCATAGGATCTCGCACAAGATAAGTTGGTTATCCACAGATCGTCAATGTACAGCGAACTTAATCGATCACTTTGCTATTAGCAAGCGCTTTAAAAATTGTCTTCTCGACGTCCGAAACAGACGCGGTGCTGATGTAGGGTTAGCTCGCGATCACCATCTTATGCTTGCCTACGTTCGTCTTCGAATTGCTTCAGTACATGGAAATCGGCAAAACTTCCTGCGTACACCCAGGTACAATACCGACAGATTACGGGATCCTACAGTGCGCCAAAGATATAAGGACCGCCTCGCCGCAGAAGCAGAAGTCATCAGCATTGCCACGCCAGAAAATGCAGACCAACACTGGAGCAATGTGAAAAAGGCCTTTGCAACTGCCGCAACTGAGTCTGTGGGTATAAGGCAGAGAAGCCAAAGCACATGGCTTTCTGCAGATACATGGAGCAAGATTGAAGAAAGGAACGCGATTAGATCCCAACTTGCGGCTGCCCCAGTAGGTGAGAGATTTAACATCGAGTCTCAGTACCGTAGGAAAAGGAAAGAAGTGCAGCGTAGTGTCAGACGTGACAAAAGGAGGCGCGTAAATGTTCTCGCAGAACAGGCAGAGGAAGCAGCATCAAGGTGCGACAGTGATACCGTCTACAAGATAACCAAGGAATTGGTTGGAAACAACAACTCCCGGAAACAACACCTCGTCAAGGATGTAGACGGCACCCTGCTAGTTACGGATGAGGATCAGCTCAGGAGATGGAAGGAACATTTTGCTAGCGTGCTCAACCACATAGGCGATAGCGGAGGTGTTCCAGCCCCTAACCCAAATGAGCTATTCGTAGAAACTAGTTCCCGTATTCGCACCTGCCCTCCCAGTTTAGCCGAGATAACATCAGCAATCAAATCCCTCAAGAGCAACAAAGCGGTAGGTTTGGACGGCATTCCCGCTGAGCTCTACCAAGCAGATCCACAAACATCAGCTAAGTTGTTAAACCCCTTAATAGCACAGGCATGGGAGAACGAAAGTTTCCCCATTGAATGGAAAAAAGGGATGATCGTCAAACTACCAAAAAAGGGAAATCTTACGGATTGCGGAAACTGGAGAGGGATCTGTGTCCTCCCCGCGGTGGCAAAGATAATGGCGAAAATAATCTTGGAACGAATCAAAGAACATCTCGATTCTACTCTCGACAAAGAGCAAATGGGATTTCGTGCAGGCTCATCCTGCATTGATCACATCAACACCTTGAGGATCATAATAGAACAATGCGTGGAGTTCCGTTCCCCTCTTCATTTGCTCTTCATCGACTTCGAAAAGGCTTTCGATAGTTTGAATCGAGATTTCATTTGGTCAGCTTTACGTAGGAGAGGAGTACCCGAGAAGATTATCGCCGTTATAAAGGCTACCTACGAGGGTGCATCGTGTCAAGTCTTACACAACGGAAAGGTATCAGAGGACTTCGATATCCATAGCGGAGTTCGTCAAGGATGTTTGCTATCTCCACTACTTTTCCTGGTGGTTATAGGGGATGTCCTTCATGCAGCTCTAGCCGAGCAAGCGCGTGGAATTCGATGGACGATGTTTTCGTTCCTGCAACATCTTGATTACGCTGACGATATTTGTTTGCTCTCGCACAACATTATGGATCTTCACCATATGGTGACTAATCTGGAATGCGAGGCAAACAAAGTCGGTTTGAGGATCAACACCGGGAAAACAAAAATCCTCAACATTTCTGAATCTTCTTCTCAAGTTGTCGTTGCGGGACAGCAGGTTGAAGCGGTGGACAACTTCCTGTACCTCGGTAGTGTTGTCTCAAAAGACGGCGGTGGTACGGATGAAGATGTTAACTGCCGAATCGGCAAAGCTAAAGCTGCTTTCGGCATGCTGTCTAAAGTTTGGAGGAGCAACGTCTACAGTACGAAGACCAAGCTGCGACTGTTCCGGTCGAACGTAGAGTCAGTACTACTATATGGGTGTAGTACATGGAAAGTGACCGCCTCTGTCACAAGGAAGCTACAAACTTTCGAAAATAGATGTCTCCGAAACATCCTAAGGATTTTTTGGCCGAACACCATCTCCAACCAAGAACTCCTTCGGAGAACGGGCCAAAGTCCTATTGACATCGTTATTAGGAAAAGAAAGTGGCAGTGGATTGGTCACACCCTACGTCGTGGTGCAGACTCTATTGCAAGACATGCAATGGAGTGGGATCCACTCATCCAAGATGGCAGAAGACCTGGAGGCCAGAGAAAATCTTGGCGCAGAACAGTCGACAAGGAATCACAAAAGCTCGGTAAAAGTTGGGGAGAGCTAAAATACATTTCCAGAAACCGAACGAGATGGCGTGTAGTGGTAGTTGACGCCCTGTGCCCCTTAGAGGGGTCAAGGATCTAAGTAAGTAAGTAAGTAAATGCTCAAACTGTTTTCCACCCACTCTTATACAGGTTCTGCACCTCCGAATAAATGAACGTCTTAGTGAACGTGCAAGGTTTTGCTCAGAAATTTGTAATGCAGCTGCCTCCACACGATTTCTTAGCTCCTCTAAAGACCTGATCGGCTAGCTGTATACGATTTCCTTAATGCATCCCCAATAAAAAAAATCAAGTGGATTTAGGTCTGGTGAACGGGGTGGCCATAAAATTGGTCCCAGACGTCCTATCCATCTGCCTGGATATCTGGCATTTAAATATTCCCGCACAGGCACAGCATAGTGTGCTGGACAACCATCATTTTGAAGCCAATGGGATTCCTTTAGTTCTTGAGGCACTTCTTCCAGCAAGGTTGGGAGATCATTTTGGAGGAACTCCAAATAACCTTGGCCAGTTAAAATCCCCGGCAACTCAAAGGGTCCAATTATTTTCCCATTGAGAATCCCAGTCCAATAGTTTATTTTGAATTGGTACTGGGACCTGTCTTCCCTCATGATGTTTGGGTTTTGTAGTGCCCAGAAGTAGAGATTATGGAGATTAGTGTAGCCATCTCTTTTAAATGTCGACTCATCGCTCCAAAGAATTTTGTCAAAAAACTGCGGATCTTCTTCAATTTTTATTATCATTTGTCGATAAAAACTCATTCTCGTTTCAAAATCTTGCGGCTGGAGAGTTTGCACCCGTGTTAGGTGAAAGGGATGATATTTATATTTACTTAGCACATTATGCGCAGTCGTCTTTCCGATCCTAGTGCGTCGTGCTTTTGCTCGGATTGATACTGTAGGATCTCGGTCAAGTTCCGCAAGCACTAAGTCTTCGGTTTTATTGGGGATGCATTAAGGAAATCGTATACAGCAAGTCGATCAGGTCTTTAGAGGAGCTAAGAAATCGTGTGGAGGCAGCTGCATTACAAATTTCTGAGCAAAACCTTGCACGTTCACTAAGACGTTCATTTATTCGGAGGTGCAGAACCTGTATAAGAGTGGGTGGAAAACAGTTTGAGCATTTGCTTTAAATAAAAAAAAAATTAAAAAATTATCTATTTTTGTTTTTGTTTTCTAACTAAGTGATCATGTGATTAAAAGCTGGCTCAAAAACTTTATGTTTAGAGAAAATAACAAATAAACTAATAGCAACCAACAAAATATTTGATGGGTTTGTTAAAGCCCAATAGAACAGGTAAAATTCAAAACAAGCTCGAAAATGTAACCGTTTTTTGCACTTTTTTGACATTTTTATCAATAATGCATTCGGCCCTAGAAGTTGAAAGCTTGGATTTATCATTAGGACAACATCGTAGAAACAGCCAATAAATCAAAAATCTGCTATGTTCAACGCTTGGTATTATTTTCACGTTTACTGTGCTAATTTTGAAAACTTATGTTTTTTGCTAAATTTACTCTAGTATTGCAGATTTTTACCAATAACTTGCTATTGACTCTAGATATAATAATAAGTAATACCATTTTGAAATCTGCATTTAACGCGCATATTTTTAAAATAGTTGGCCACTCAGGTATTCATGCATTTTTTTTATACCAGCTATGATTTAACTTTTTCAAAAATTATTTGTTTTCACATTTTGCATTGAAATTCAATGTTAAATAATTTTTTTCTCTAAGAAGTCCAACAGTTATAACAATTTTCTTCTACTTATGTGTTGGCACAAGTAATGTAAAATATACCTGCAAAAAGAAAATGATGGAGCTCATTCAATTGTAGTCGTGGTATTCAAAAATGTAAAGTAAGAAAAAAATAATGCACTGAACAAAAAAATTGATATAACTTTTCTTGTGGTTGGTATAGAACTTTTTTGTATCAGTTTTCAGGACGGTCATAAAGTCTACTATGCGGCATTTCAGGGTTATCCATTACTTACGGGACACCCTGTATGTAGTGACAAATTACAAATATATATGTATATTGTAGACAAATAAATTAACAAGTAATAAATAAATAAATAAATAATAATAAAGAAATAACAAAATAAATAAATAAATATATCAATGAATAAATAAATAAATTATGTATTAAATAAATGAATAAATGAATTAATAAATAAATAAATATATATGTGCTTGAATAAATAAATAAATTATAATATAAAGCATTTAACCTTTTTTTTTGTTTTTTTTTTTGTATTTTGTATTTTTTGCTTACATTTATCAAACAGCCAGATTTGAGATTAAGTAGTTTTCAGATGAGCTACAAGATAGATTATATCGTTCAAATAAATATTGTATTCGGAATGAAATTTTTTCGATGTTGGCCAATACGTGGAGATCTTCAGTAGAATAATGCCACGGTAGATTAAGCATCATCTTAAGTACTTTATTTTGAGTTCTTTTTAGTTTAAGTATATGGCCTTTAGCACATTTACCCCAAATAGGTGAGCCATATAACATAATGCTCTGGAAGATGACTTTAAAAATAATGAGCTTATTTTCGGTACTAAGTTTAGATTTTCTGTTGATGAAAGGGTATAGCATTTTTATAGCTAAGTTTACCTAATTTATTGTCTCCTGTATATGAATACCAAAAGTTAATGTTTTGTCCAAATTTACTCGTAAATATTTAGTCCTGGACTTCCATTCTGTTGAAAAACCATTGATTTGAAGCATGTCAAAAAAAGTCAAATATTTGAAAATTTTGTTTCTAGTCAATATCAAAATACCAAATATTAATGATAACATAAATTCATTTTATTAATTATAAACAAAACATAAAGTATTTCAACTTCAATTCAACGATTTAATTAAAATAAATAATATTTCATTAATAATTATTATATAAAAATAGGTATGTACATAGGTACTTAAGTTAAGGTACATAAAGTTTAAGATCTTCAAAATCTAAGCTATCACATTCAATTTCACTTGTTATATGTTATATCTATATTTTTGTATATAGCATATGTTCCACCTTTTTTTTTATTTCTGCAGGAATTCCAAAGTTATTGAAACAATTTTTATTGCGCAAATGATTTCTTATCGTCAAAAGAGAATTAGTTAACAACAGCTGCATTCTGTTTCATTGTTACGTTTTGATCAAATTTAATTGACTAAAAATTCTTTCTACTTCTGCATTGGAAATAACCAATATTGATATAGAAAACTTCGCCAATTCATTAAATGGATTTTCTCCACTGGCATCCTTATACGAATAAACTTCGCACCAGAAAGGCACTGTCTCTTGTATGTACTCCATATATTCAAAGGTAACTTCACTGATTGCAGTTCATAGTATAACATATTAGACTCGGCCTACGCTGAAGTTGATATGTATTTTAAAATATTTTAACAAAAAGTTAAGTTGCATATTGCATTATTGAATAAAGTCAAAAAACAAGTCAAAACACTTTTGACAAGATTTGTATTTCATTTCATGTCAATAGCGATGAAATCTTGTCAAATTTGACATGAAACAGGTCAAAACGGCAACACTGGTAACACACCAAATTACGTACTCAATCTAGAAACAGGACTTCCAAAAGCTTTCCTTCAGCACTTGAACTCCATTTCAAATACATCCAAAGAGTAAGCACCCTTCCCTTAAACAGATTGCCGAGACAGCTTTTAGATGTCATTATGAGAAAGCAAATTTACTGGGCTAATGAATGGTCAGAACTCTTCAATGAAGTCAACATCGAGTTTAACTGGTCTACAGTCTCAGTGGAAAGCATTACATACAGAAACTTCCACAAAACTCATCGAAAGACACCGGGTAGAACACACAAACAGAGCTCTTCAATCATGCTTCCACGATGAGTATTGTAACCTCAACTATGCCGAGGTGCCAAACTACTTCGAAGACAGTAACACACGCGAGATGATAAGTATGGTCTTAAATGCCAGGTGCGGATTGCTTAATCTCAATGCAAGAGCATTTAGAAGAGATTCGGTTGGCATTTGTACGATCTGTAACCTTGATGCTACTGAAAATACATATCACTTTGTAGGAGTGTGCCCTTGTTTTCGGACATAGGTACAGAAGACAGGTCCTTGGAAGTGAAAGCCTTAAACGTGACCAGTTCCTCGAAATTCTCAACGGATAAAGTTATACGCAACTTTACAATTTCTTAAAAAACGCTCTAAGATATCGAAATCTAATCATAAATGAATATTCTTAAAGAACAAATCCAAATCCATTATTATAATGAAATCCAACCATTTGTAAAAAACTTTGTGGAAAATAAATTGTTTTATCTTTATCTATCTATCAATCTACCTATCTTCAAATCATGGGAAATCAAGGAAACACTCATTTACCTTCGAATCCCGCAAAAACAAATCCATCGATCTAATGTTCCCCCTTCTTCCCACCAAAGTTATTTCAGAAAAGCTATACATATATAATATACTTCCTGGATCGATTCTCTGATAATGTTAAAATTTTTAATTTTTTTTATATTTTTAACTGCTTGTATTAAGTTCGCCCAGACTCTCTTTATTTCCAATGATACTCGTATCGCTCATGAAAGAAGAGGTGCTGTTATAATATAACAAGTAATTATATAAATTTGTATTAGATATAATTAAATTACATCCTGGAATTAAAATTAAATTAAAATAAGTACTATGACATGCAAACGTTCGTAAGAAGAGGCATGGGATAATTTAATTTTATTAAACTGAATATAATTCAATTAATAGCTCAGGTGGTCAGGGGACAATTCTATCAACTCCACGATGCCTTTCGCCCAGGTACGACAGTCGGCTTATCAGTTCGATCACACAGGCGTACCTGTGAGATACGCATCTTGAAGTGGAGGTCACCTTACAAATGGTCATTTAAATATTAAAAGCATTTTTGTGTGGCAGGTTGGCCCAAATTGAATGTTTGTTTATGTTATAATTCATAAGTCAATGAATTAAATTTGTATTAAAATAATTACTGTTTTTAATTTTCAAACTTCTCAAAATAAGCTATTAAAATATAAAAATGTTGATAATTCGTTAAGAAAAAATTTGTTTTCTCAAAAAACGTTTCTAATGATTTCGATCAAATTTGTCGGTATGGCTAGAGTAAATAAAATAAATAAATTGGGTCGTGCAACGGCACGTGAAGAACCAGGGCCTAGTGACTAACAACTCGCAATCAATCCTGTGTGCGAGTGCCGACAGGAATGGAAGGGACCTACAATTTTATGCCGAATCCGAACGGCTAGAAGAGAAGCACTTATATATAGTATAGTACTTATACCTAAGTACTATAAAAGATTTATCTTACTGTGCATACCACTTTTGTTAGGGTCGGTTGGGGTAAATGTGGAAGTTTTTCCATTTTCTAGAGATACATTTTTTTCAAAGAAGTAAAAATATTAAATTCTATTTTTGTTTAACTTTTGAAAATGGATATTATATAATAAGATACCTGTTATTCTACTTATTATGTGTTAATAAATGTATAAGACTCCAAAAACGATTTCTGGCAGTGTTTACATTTACTTCTTCCTTGTTTACATTTCCCCCATAATTTTAAAAAATTCTGGGGTAAATGTGGACAGCTAACTTCTGTTCAATAAGTGCTAGGAGATCGCCTATGGGGATAAAGTAAACAGGCATGAATTTCATTTGACTTATTCATTTTTTCAGTCGGCATCAATGTGAAAGTTGTTTTTGTAGTGTCCACACTTTTTAAATGCACTACTTCAATTTCGTTGCTTTCTCCAGCGGACTCTATAACACAGACATTTCTGAAGGTTACTGATAGTCCGGTGTCTCCTTTTAACTGAATCAGGAGAAACTGACCTTTGTTAAGTGTTTTGGAACCAACAGGTTCTAACTGCTCATGGTCATCGTCGTCATCTAACTCCTCATTCCATGGGCTTTCCTCATCATATTCGATGTTGTTTTCATTTTCTGACTCCTCAGAACTCGAGCTGATGTGTCCTTTTTTTCAAAGAACGCTGTTTTTTAACAGCAATTTTCTTCTTAGGCTTAGTTTTAGGTGATTAGTCGATTAAGAACACTTTGCGAAGTAAGTACTTCACCATAAATCATTTGCTTCAGTCGTGGAATAGGTTTTTTACTCTTTGACGGGTGGTTCATTTGCTTGTAATGGAGAATTTGGAGGTAAAAACAAGGTACTGATGAAAGTTCCTGCAGTTTCCATAACAGGCTGTTGTTCACTTACTGTTTCAATTGAATTAGCCATGTTCATATCGTTTTCCTGCATTCTTTCATTTTCTGGGGTTGTTTCGTTGTCAGCAATAATATTCGCACCTAATTAAGAAATACAAATTTGTATGCTTCAGTAACAGTACATAAATGATTAGTTCCTAATACCTTACCTTCAATTACTTTAGTCATTTCCTGTAAAATTACTCCATCGGATGATAACTCTAAGCCAACACCATTCGAATTTGAGCGGTACCTTTCCAGAGCCTCGGGCAGAAACTCGTTTTCTGGAAATTTAGTTCGATCCACAGGGTAAATTCCGGTGTTGACAAATCCAGATATTATGTTGTCAGCGATCATAGAATCTTTCCAGGTTTCTCCGATAAGTTTCGAAAACATCTGTTCACTGAGGCGCAAACAACCTTTGCCCATTTGCGATTTCTCCCAAGCTGTTTTTATTGGACCAAATACGCATTTGTCCAATAGTTGCAACTTGTCAGTTAGGTGACTAAGTAGGCGTATCAACATCACATTATCTTGCAAAGCTTTCTCAACTATTTGGACGCTTATGTGACTGCAATGACCATCGTATACCAACAATGCTGCTTGATCTGGTAATCCTTCTCCATCACGAATTTTTTAACAACAGGAATGAATCCATCAGACAACCAATTGAAAAATTGTGGCCGCGTAGAGTGTTCCCGGAAAACCAGCTTCAGAAGTCCATTTCGCCTAAACAGCAGCACCTTTAAAAATTATTTACGGTGGTAATCTTGCGAAATCGACCAGAACGCATGCAAGCACTGTTGTGGATTCCCTCCAGATCCACCTGAAATCCTGCTTAGAGCTTTACCCTTAACGCCCAAACCATGTATGCGGCTGGGATCGAGATGAAATCCGCTTTCGTCGGCGTTAAAAACGTATTGTGGTTTATTTGTAAACTTGTTTTCTTGCATCACTTTTTGAAGCTTATCATAAAAATCGTATACGACAAAAGGATTTCTGGCATCTTTTCTCAATTTTTGCAGGTGTTCTGGTTTTTTTTAAAGTTATCGTCGGATGCCGCTTCATGAATCCCATGTACCAGTCTTCACCGGGGATATCGTCCTAAAATTGCGTTTTTAAACCGCTGCATTTAACGTATTCCCCAACCAGTTCTTTTAGCTCTCAATTGTCACATGGTAATCCCATATTTGCACGAGTAATTAGATATTTAAGTATTTCATTTTCAATCGCTGCTGGAAGGGAGGGTGCTCGCCCTGAACCAATTGAATCTAATTATGATTTTCGGCTATTAATTCTCTGAAAGATCACCGATTTTGGGACTTTATATTTTTCTTCAGCTCGGCGGTATGTCATTTTCTTTTGCAATACATCACTCACAGCGTTTTGAGCATCGGTTAAAGTATGATTAACTTGTGGTTTCTTCTTTGTATATGTTCGGGGCATTTTAAACGCTAGAAATAGATTTAAGCGAAAAAAAACTTAAGGAGAAAGGACGTTTACATTTACCCCAAAAACTTGTTTACATTTACCCCATATTCTTAAATTACTGGGGTAAATGTAAACACGCAAAAAAAATACAAGGAATGACAAGAGTTTAGTGTATTCACAGAAACTACTTCAATACACTTTTATTTACATATATAACAAGAAAATTTTACTTACGCTTTCAATACAATCAATTTTTTTTAAAGATCACAAACACTTACAAACTTGAATTTCACTTATCAGATAAAACTTGTTTTCACGACGAAAATTCTCAACGGAATCCGAACAACAACTGAAAGATATTGCGTGCACCGGTGTCGTGACATATCATATTCTGATTTTTTTTTATCTGGGTTGCTACAATTTATTTAAAAAGTGAAAATAACGGCCGTTTACATTTACCCCATGTTTACATTTACCCCAACTGACCCTAAATAAATTGAAAACCAAGGTACTTACACTTTGTTTTTTTTTTTTAATGATAAATAACTTAACCATCAAAAAAAATCATGACAATCGAATTTCAATCTTGTTTGTTTTAGCTCACACTAAAGACTTAACGAAAAATCGTTGTTAAATGAATGACTTATCATTGGGTTAACGAATTCCAGCATCGGCTGAATTTAAATTTCAAATATGTGGAATAAGAAATGATGTTTTTCGATGTATTTACTAAAGGATTTGGTTCAGTGTAGATTTCGCTACACTCACTGCCCCTCACCCATGAATTTGTTGTCTGCGTTCGCCCCTGCATATGTACATACATACATAAATATATAGGTTACTGAAGAATATCGACATGAGATTAATCCTAATTAATAACTACGATTGACTCTGTAATTATGGTCTTTTAATAGTTTCAAGAAATCTTACCGACGGGGTGTCATTAGATCCATCATTACTATCCTCATTGCCATCCACATTCAGTTCCTCGCTGGTTTCACTTCTGGCGTACATTTTATTTTGGCCCGCAACCGCCGCCGCTGCTGCTGCTGCAGCCGATAGCCCACCCAATTGTATCCGAAATCCATAATCACTAAGATCGCGTTCATTTGCTGATGATATTGCTGATGATATTGCTGCTGTTCGGGCCGCTGCAACAGTAGCAGCTGCTATCTTTATTCTTTCTATATCTAGGTCATTCGATATAACTGAGTTGGAGATAGAGCCAGCGGGCGTAACCGTGGTAGTTGCAGTTGATGTCACCGATAACATTGTTGATCCAATAATATCCTCAGACGTCGATGAAGTTTGAATTGAATTCTTTTCCACCGGCGACAACTCTTGATGGGAATGTCTCTTTGGGCTGTTTTGTTCTAAAGATTGTTGAGCGGGTGGAATTCCGGTTGAATTTGGGGAAATTGGAGGTGACTGAGTGTGATGCTGATTTCTAAATTGAAACTGATGGTGTGGCGAAACTAGATGTGACAGATGCTGGTGGGGCTGATGTTGTAGTTGTTGTAGCTGATGTAAAAGTCCAGTTGGCACATGATGGCTCGGTTCAGGTCGAATAAGCTTTCGCGAATTCCCCCCGTTTGCGTCCTCCATGAATTTTCTAGGCGATGGCGAATGGGATACACGGTTAATAACAACACTACTACTACTGTTAACATTGTTATTAGTAAACCCACTAATGAAATTATTGTTATTTTTATTAATAGAAGAGGGCAGGGGACTATATTCCTTACCCGTTTCAGCCACCGATACCGGACTTAATCGATTAAGTATCCTATGATCGGTTAACTTTTTCAAACGGTCAATGGAGAAATGATTGATTTTAAAATCTTCACTGGTATGTGACTGTACCATCAGCAGACTATTCATTTGTTGGGTCAGTATAAAGTTGTTGTCAGGTGAAGTATTGGACTTGGGAGAATCGGGACTGGAGTTCGGACTCAATTGGCCTCCTCCAGTATGTGTGGTATCCGAATGGACTGTTTGCATCATTACCATAGTACACTTCACTTATCTTCTTTTTTTTAATACACAAAATGTTCAATTTGCCAAAAACACTCACGAGTGACTGTTTTTTAAATAAGGGACCAATATCCTCACTTTTAAATTGAAAAATTATTCGCGGAACATCTCTGAATTTGATTGTACAAAGGTATTTTTTTTCTGAAAGGCTTGTATACCCTTATCTCAAACGCACTGTAACGACTAAAATCCACTGATCCGGGATAATATTCATCCCTTGAACTCCGAATATGGATCAACAGCGGCGAACAAAGTGAATCCTCTTCAGTCGTTTGATTTAGATACACTGGCGGAGGGAAAGTTTCACAGCAGCCGAAGATGAAGCATTTTCTCTGTGATGGGGTGTGTTATAATCTCAACCCGTCAAATATCGAGGTGGGGTATTTTTAGAATACTCATTCGTGACACGCCTTTCACAGTCAGTTCCCCTCCGTTTTGGATATTCAATCCAATAAATACTCTGCGTGATGTGCTGAATGCTGGATTCAAAACTCCGCCTCTGTTTATCGCCTCTATCGGAAATGGTGGTTGTATTTGCATCCAATTGAGCACAACGGTAGCGGCGGTCCGCGAGACATGTCATCTCTAATTATTTAATTTGTTTTCCCCTCGTTAGGAGTGTAATGGCCTGACAACATAACTACCACTACAACAACTATCTATACCTCTCCTCTCATTCATCCAATACCCACCCCTATAAATTTTATCTTTTGCTACTGCCTGCTCAAGGCTATTGTATGGACGTATTTTAATGTCTTAAAGGAGCATCATCAAAATATTTAGCAGGAGGTATAACGTTTTTATTTGTTTAGATATACGGTTGGTCGGGGTTGGTTGTTTGCCTGATGCACAAGTAGGGGGGGAATTTGTGTCTTCGAACGATTGCATTTACGTATGTGTGTGTGTACATTTGCTTTTATAGAAGCAATTTCATATGGCATCCAATTTGCGGTATAACAGTTTTTGTTATTTTTTATGTTTGTCAATTGTGTCACGTAAATGATCTACTTAACAGTGACGACGGCGACGTGCGTCGATGGGGGTTGGAGTCATTATGTATGATCCTGTTTATGGAAATTCACCTTACAGTGTATAGTAGGTAAGTTTTTCTATCTGTATAGGTACAGACACTTGTATTGAAAATATTTTTAGCGAGAGGTCGTAGTAGTGTGTTTAATGTTACCCATACCTACCTACCTACTTTAATTAGTTTTGATCTTTCTCTTTTGGACAGAATTTTTGCCGTTTCCCCTTCGCCCTCTTCTTCCTATCTGCCAGTGTTGATTCATTTAAAATGTGGTTTCATGTTAAATGGCATAAAAGAAAAAATCGTTTTATTTGACACTAATTAAATGCTCGAGGAGTTGATTTTCATTTAATTAATTTTTCTTAAAAGAAATAAAAAAAAAACAAGTAAATAGAAAATGTATACCTATATGTACTATAGATTTCTACTTAATAGGAAGCCTGGGCTCCCATCACGTAACTTTTCTGACGACAATCGTCCAGACGATAGCAACAAACGATATCGACAACAGTTTGCTTCACGTAACACTTCTACTCTCGTATCGTCTATCGTTCTCGTCTTTAATAGTTTGAGAGTCTCTGAAAAACACGTTTGAAATATTAAACATCAGAAATATTGTAATGTCATCATGAGAAAATGCGTTTTGTTTGCTGTTGGGCTTTTGTTTTAGTGGAAATTAATTTTTATAAGGCCTTAGGCATATGTATAATGGCATTTTTTTCAATATCGGCGTGGCCGTAGGCAGTAGCGGATCCAGGGGGGGGGGGGCTATAGGGGCTAAAGCCCCCCCACAGCCAATTTGTAAAATTCGATTCATAATAGCCTGAAAGGTTTTACATTCTGGGCTAAGCAATTAATATGTTTGCAGTGTTTTTTCAACCCCAAGGCAATTTGATAAAAAAAAACGAGGTTGGGACTGAACACCTTACACCATTATTTGTTTATTCGATGTAAGAGCTAGATAATTTTCAAGATAACTGGTATTTTTCCAAGCCAAAGACAATTTGGTGAAAAATACTATGTTGAGGCTGAATAATTTAAATCCCTAGCCCTAGGTTTCCGGCTAAGCCTCAAGAGAAAATAGAATAGTATAGAAAAAAACGAACTAGGGCCTAGACAATTTACACTTCATTTTCATTATACGAATTTGGGGCTCGATTTTTTCTACGAAAGCTTTTATTTTTTCAAGCCCCAAGATTATTTTCTGAAAAAAAAACTAAATTGGGGCTAAATAATAAGCCCCAAGAAAATTTATAAAAATAAACGAGCTGGGGGCTAGACAATTTACACTTTATTTTCATTATACGAATTTGGGGCTCGATTATTTCTACGAAAGCTGTTATTTTTTCAAGCGCCAAGACTATTTTCTGAAAAAAAATCTAAATTGGGGCTAAATAATAAGCCCCAAGAAAATTTATAAAAATAAACTAACTGGGGGCTAGACAATTTACACATTATTTTCATTATACGAATTTGGGGCTAATTAATTTCTACGAAAGCTGGCTGATATTTTTTCAAGCTGTTGTTTTGCGTTTTTGTGGTAATTTGTTGTGTTTGATTGTACCTGATGCTGAATCCATTGGTTTTTTATCGTCTTCATTAGATAATTTTCGTTTCGATTGTGTGAAAATTGACGTTTATGGCTGATAAATTAATGTTCTGATAGTTGTTTGTCCTGGAGTATCAGATGGTTATATTTTATTTTGATTGTTGCACTTATACCTATGTTCCTAATAGCTTCAGCTTTTTTTAACAATTTACTGGCTGTAGGTGTCGTTTATTAGATAGTTAAAATGTGCGTTGGACAATACACACAAATGTAAATATGTATATGTATGTATGTATGTATGTATGTACGTAAATACTTATATTTGTAGTCATACTTCAAGAGCCGACAGTGAATGAGAATGGACAAAGCTGTCTACCTATTCAACAGTAATTTCCCATAATCGCTGGAAAGGTTACTGCGAGTACTTTCTTTTGTTATATAGCCGTTAAGCTGGTTCGATAGATAACTCCGCATCAAAACACCAATAACCTTTTGAACGAAGTATGACACATTACTGTTGAGTTGGTATACCAGTTAAAGAACTGCATTATTATTTCTATTTACAAAACAACGTGCTGCATGCAATAACCTCTCCAACGGTGTATGATAAATTACTTTTGTGGAGGTAGACTTGTTTTCAATATCATGACCATGACACATGCACCTATAAGCCTATACATGCAGTCCGAAGATTTGTTGTCGGCTCGTGGAATATACAAAATTAGGTACCTACATCAAAAACTAACAAAACACACCAAGACGATAGCTAAATAGGTATCGAGCAGTCGATATCGTCGAGACGGTAGCAAATGACAGCTTTTTTATTTACATGAAGCAAAACTCAAATCGTCGATTCGATATCGTTTGAACGATAGACGTTTTGTATTCTTACGTGAAGCATAGCTATCAATATCGAAAACGATATCGTCAGAGTTACGTGATGAGAGCCCTGTTAATTTGTATGGAGTATGATTTATGCTCAGTTGGGTTGTTGGGTACCGCTTTACCTTGAATACCTGTACATTAATCCCCGATTAATTGCGCCTCGCTCAGTTGAACATCCCCAATTTCCCGTAAATGTTGTTGTCGTTTATTTCAATATTTCAGTATACTTAGGTATACCGTATACAATAACATTTGATTGAATTTATTTGCGTACATTTTAAAGATACGTGTTTGGTAATGACTTAACAAAGCAAAGTGATTTATTATTTACATTAAACAAACATTCAACAATGACTTTCGTCGTCTGTTGCGATCTATAAACTTGTTATGTCTACGCCCTAGGCTCCAGTTAACATTTCATAAGATATACATATATAATAATATAATATTTTTTTTTTATATTTAAGTTAATTGTTGAACTCCTCAATGTGTTTTCTGTAGGTAAGTGCTATTTCTAATTATTTGATTAGAGAATTCCAATCCCTTACGCCAATCAGGAAATCGGTGACCATAATTGTATCAAGTTGAGTAGGGCTGGCCACGAGACGAGAAAAGTGTCGGTCTCGATCTCGGTCTCGCATGACGAGACCGAGACGAGACTGCCTTTCAAGCAACCGAGACGAGATCGAGACGAGACTGTATATTTGGACCGACATTTACAGAGAATCTAATAAATTAAAAAATCCAATTTCAGTTTAATATTTATTTTCTTCTCCACGTATTCAAACTATAATCCAAAATATTTCGTTCCAATAATCAACAAGTTGGCCGGAAATCGTATTTTTCGAAGACGAGACCGAGACGAGACTTGATTATACGAGACCGACACGAGACCGAGACGAGACGAGACTAAAAAATTCCGATTTTAACGAGACCGAGACGAGACTTACAAAAGTTGAGGATTCCCTAATGTCGATCTTCGCATGCTTCTTAGAATCGGGCAAACGCCCATAACATGCAAAAGAGTCTCTTCTTCCCTCATGTTTAGGGTTGCTCTGCGTCCTCTTTTTGGAGGACATGTCCTCTTTTTAACCCCGGCGCGGAACGTCCTCCAACGCTTAACAAGTAATTACGAAAATTAAAAAAGTCATCGAATTTAAAAGCCAATACAAATCTGATCAAAAAAAAACATAAAATGAAACAGATCTTGTTTTCACTCCCGTGTGTCAACCCTCAAAAATTTAGTTGAACGCGCCTATTTGTTCGACTTCTGTTATTTGTTTTGTTTTTCCCCCTTTCACCAAGAAAATAGCTACATAGACCAACTTTTTGCAAAAAATACAAAAGTGTGAAATAAACATGTTTTGTAGTTAAGCCTTAAGATGCATAACACCAAACTTTATTAAATTTGGTGGTTCAATTTATTTACTATAATAATTTTTACAAGATCATTTTAAAACCATGTCAAAAAGAAAGTGCTTATTATGATGAACCTTTATTTAGAAAAGGAAGATATGATTCCGAAGCCGATTGCACAGTTTACAACTCCAAGATTTCCACTGCAAGCAAAAGAAACTCCGCGATCAAGGACCCCATAACATCTCAAATGCACTTAAATAACAGAAGATCGGGTACATCAAGAGTTCTGGAAGCTTTTATTTTAAACAAGTCAACACAAACACATTTCCAGGCTACCGAGGCAATAATTTCGTTTCACACTGGTTTGTCATCAGCAATCGTTTAATTCTCTCAATTTGTCAGGTAATAGGCCACTGTCATAGTCACCAGTGTAATCACTCCACTGATGTCTTTCCCTAAATCAGTGGCAGATGCAGAGGGAGGGTCATAGTGGTTAAACGCCAGAGAAAAATAAAAACATATAAACTTCATGAAAACAAATTCTTTTAAAGTATGTAGACATACTTAAAAGAAAAAGAACTGGAGAAGCAGATTTTTTTATTCAAATAGTGGATGTCCAAATGGATTCTCATTACCAAAATGCAAAGTGTTCATTTCAACTCTAAAAAAATGTTCCGGCCAACCAGTACCTTAAGAATTTTGTATTTACACATCCGAAACTAAAATTTTGTAAAATTAAATTTGAATTTTAGAGGTAAAGTAATTCTTAAAAATAACCGGAATTAAATAATTCAAATTTCACTTTTCAAATAATCTTTCCTTTAGTTTATCTGAAAATTTTCTAATTAATAAACAAAAACAGAAAATTTTAATCTGAACATACAATAAAAAGTACTTCATAGAATTTTCTTTTTAAATATAAGTTATTAATTTTTTGTATTTTAATTTATTTTCGTGGACCTGGTTTTCGTTTTCTTTTTGTCCTCTTTTTTAGGGTAGATGATGTCCTGCAAAGTCCGGGATTTTAAAACTTTTTGTCCTAGGTTAGCTAAGACAGCCATGGCAACCCCACTCATGTTACCTAAAGAACAGTAATTTTTATCATTTGGAGCCCTTCTTGTACCATTATGAGCCCCACTTTTGCTATGAAAATCCAGCGAATTTTTGAAGAAGCCCAATCATCTGCTTTATTACTGCACCCTGTATTGTAATCAAGAATGTGATACAAAGGGTAAGTTCGTAATCGCAGAAATCTGCGACAGATCTGCCGCATGTCTGCTTAGCTTCTGCGCATCGATTTTATTTTTCTCCTGCCCGCAGAAAGTACGCAGACGGCAGTTTTTGAATCAATTTGTGTTAGTAAACATTGCAGGCAGAAAGTTATTTCTAAAAAATCCGATTATTAAAAAAAGGCGATTCCAGGGCTTTTGGGTGACATTTGGAAAGAAATATTCGTGATCACGATTTTCTTTTTAAAAATGCAATAAAGTAAACAAAATTTAATTTTATCCATGTATTATGGCTTTATTACTAACAACAAACATTCCCATTAATAATTATGGAACACAACGTCGTTCAAGTGGCTGCCTCGCCTGGCTTTGCAGTAGCGGATTCGATCACTCCGATTTTCCAAAATCTTGTTGATGGTTTCGGGCTGAAGCACGCGGATTGTTTGGATGCTATTGGCCTTTAGTGCTGAATCATTTCCGGATTGTTGGCATAACATCGGTCGTTTAAGGTTCCCAACAAAAAAAAAGTTCAAAGGGGTCAAATCGCAGCTCCAAAGCGGCTAATGGAATTTGGTGCGCAAAAGATCGATTGTGGTATGGGTTGTGTAGCACCATCCTGCATGAACCAAATGTTGTCCAAATCCATGTTTTTAATTTTAGTTAAAAATAAGGCGGTCAACATGGCTCTGTTACGACCATTGTTGACCGAAACGTTGTTCACAGCTTCGTTTTCGAAGAAAAATTGTCCAATGATGCCACCACTCCACAATTCACACCAAACTGTCACGTAACGTGTGCGGGTTTTCCAAGCCCCAGATGCGAGAATTTCGTTTGTTAACGAAGCCGTCGAGATGAAAACGCGCCTCGTCAGAATAGATGATTCACACGGCACTCACTTTGGAAATAAGTTTTCAATATTTCCCAATGTTCTTCAAACGTGAAGCGACTGGGAGGTATAATACTGAATGCCCGTCAAGATTTCGATTGGGAAACAGCTTTCAGTGTCAAAATAACATAAGATTCAATAAGAAACCACTTGATCGCTCACCCTTTACATGTTTTCCTGATTTAATTTAATTTTTTTTTTCAGCAGAGTGTTTTTTTTCTACACAAACTGCCCGACACCAACTTGATTTCTGCGTACTTTTGATGTTTATGAACGTAATTTGTTTTGCAGGCCTGCTGAAGTCAGATTTCAATGTTTGTTTACGAACACAAACTTCGCAGATCTAAGTTAGTCAGACGATTACGAATTCGCTCCAACTGTGCGTTCTCATTTGCTCTATTTTCTGTATGGCGTCACTTTTGTCTTTTTCGATTATACTAATTTACCACACCTTCTACCACCAATGCAAAATTAGCTACAAGCTAATATCTTCACCGTTGGCTGAGGCTAGTTAACTTAGCCAGCTTTTAAAACAGAACAATTTTTTGAATAACGAGCCCAGCTAAAAACAAAGGTAGCCTGTTATTTCCATAGGTACTAAGAACTCTCAATATACATGATGATTGGCATAAGGTGTCACAAAATGCTAGGGCGTATAGGTTGGACTTACACAAGAAAAAAATCGTATGGGAGGGGGGTCTATTTCCTTGCGTTTAGGCGGGAGGGGCAATTTTCAAAAAAAAAATCACTTAAAACAGAAAAAAAAAATATTAAAAAATAACGGTAATATTTACAAAGCCAAAAGTCTATTCTTTAATATTATTTTTAAATTAAGTTGTTCGAAAGAACAGTTTTTGAAAAATTTATTTTTAAAGTCAAAATTTTGAAAACAAAATTTAAAAAAAAATTGCAAGCTAATTTTTTTTTCAAAATTGTATGTAATTAAGCATAATTTTTGTTTTCAAAACTTAATACTCTTGTCAAATTTAAGTCAAACACTGAAAACCGCATGGTTCTTAAAAAAAAATTGTAGACGGAGAAGGATCTGTTCTGTAGCTGATGGTGCTTCGAGAAATGCTGGCAGTCAAAGAAATGCTTTTTGGCAAGTTTTCGGGAAGCTCTCAAACTAAAAATGCCATGCAGGAGAGCTGGAGAAAGATCAGCAACATGGCAGCAACAAGTCTGCGTCATTTAAAATTATGTTTATTTCCAATATTTATTTTCACTATTTAATAAAGCAAACTGCACTTGAAAAATATAATTTTGTTGTCGCTCAATATTTTTTTTTTGTCAACAAATACCAAAAAAGAATGGGTTCATTCAACGAAAATTAAGAATTTTATTTAAATTTTGATAATTAATGACAATAAGCCAATCAAAGGGTTTAGAAAATATTCGAAAATTCTGAATCTGAATATATTGAACATACTCACTGCTGCACACTAATTTAAATGAAATGTCAAATCATACATCACATACTGCAATTATAATCATCATACAATCCTTCCAATGGAATCTGTGAAACAGAAAATTGTATGAGTGATGTATGATTGTGAAATGAATGTGTGTTGTATGTGATGTATGTTCTGTGAAACCACAGTACACATATCTAAGGTATTATCAGGCGTAGCTTTCCAAATTTCAATATGGCTGCCCTTTGTGTAAGTACACAGTAAACAAAAACAAATTTTTTGTGATTGTTTGAAATTAAATTTTTTTACTATTGATTTTGACAACATGCGCAGAACTGAACAAAAATGAACATGCTAATGATATTACCTTTAATATATGTATCTTGCTGTGAAACAGGGCCCTGCAAAGAAGAATATTTGTGTGCATTCATTTTTATTCATAATAAACGAGGGAAATTGAATATTTTTTTTTTTCGAAAAATTATAACGGGAACCCGTAAGATTATCTCACAGAACTGAGCAGTCGCTTGAACCAACCACTGATCTATTAAACCCACCCACCAGACGCTTCATGGAGCCACTGCTCCAACGGTTCTCGTGAGGGGATGATCAATCTAGTGGGGGTAAAGAAAAGGAACACGCCCTCAAAGGAAAATGGTGCGTCAACCTCTCCTCAACCCGGTGTTTATATAGCGACAGACACTCCTTCAATTAATTTGAAAACAACTAAGACTTTTCAGGCTATAGCTTGTTAGAATTTCATCGACGCCCTTTACACCCCGAGTCCACAAGCCATGAACGATGTTGGACATGGATTTTTGTGACTCCATGAGATTTTTTTAGACATGTTCCATAGTCCGGCCATCGTTCATGGCCTGTTGAGTCGGGGTGTTACGGGCTATGTCATAAGGTTTATCATAAATGTCTATATTTAATATGAGGATTAAAATTCCTTGGGTACCACAATGGATATACACATCTAAGTGTGACGGTAACAAGATCAACTCTCAGCCCACTAACCTAACCTTGTCTTTCTTGATTTTAGCGGGTGTATTTTTGTTCGAATTTCAGGGGCAATATGGTGAAAAGGGACTTTTTTCATATAGCTGGGGCAACAAAAACAAGAACAAAACATCGAAATTTTATTACATAAATTTGGGCCGTGTAAAGTATTCCACATTCGTATGGTGCGACTGAAGAAAGAATCTCTGTACATTACAGTACGTCCGAAGTTGGGCTGGAGGGTAAAATGATGGGCATTTCTAGAAGCGCGAGTATCACGATTAAAGTTATTAAATAAACTCCGTTTATAGTTGTGTTTTCGACTATATGTTCTCCAGATATAAAAATTGCACCATCTTTTATATCTTCTTAATTTTGATTTTGTTCTTTTATTTTGTTACAATTTGCTCTCTTATTATTAAATAAATTTGATAAACATGTTTCATTAAATACTAATTTACAAAAATTAAATCTTAACTCTATTTTACAATTCTTAACATGGATGTATTCGTTATTACATTTAGCAATTTCCTTATCAATAACAAGTTTTCCATCTGTTTGGCTTATGGCTCTTGCTTCGTAAAGCTTACAATTTTTATTAACAATTGGGTATTTGATAATTTTAAATTGTGAAACATCCATTAGGTCAGTAATTGTCATGCTACCATGTTCGTGTTGTGTTATGTCTTTTATGTCATGTAAATATAAAATAGTTGGGTTTAAAGTTCCTATTTTTGCTAAAGCTATTGTCTGGATTATATTTTGTAGTTCTATCAACATTAATTTATTTCTTTACCTAGCCAATCTCAACTGGCCATCATTTTCTATTTTGTGGATTGATTCTGATAATTTCTTTATTATTATTGCGTCAAAAATTTCTGAATTTGTGACAAATTGTTTATTATTATTTATTTTAAGCTTAGATAGCTTATTATTTTTTCCTATAATAAAAATATTTAACTTTTAATGTTATCTTTATGTATTAATCTCTTATTTGTTTTTATTTTATTCCCTAAATCCTCTTTCACTCTTCGTTTCCTGTAGCTATTCATCATTTTATTTTTATTGTTAAACTGTAATATTTTTTCATAAACTACTTCTTTAGGTTTAAAATTTCTCATTTCCCTTTTCTTGTTATTATATTTAAGCATTTTATTTTGGGCTTCTTTTAATTTTTCTGGGATACTACTATGGTCTGATTTATTAAAAAAAGATTTCAAATGGTTTCATATTCGTAACAGAATGAATTGTTTGGTTATAATGCTGTACTGCTCTTAGTAAAGTTTCAGTTGTATCTATGATTTCATACTTATCTTTTATACATTTAGTTATTTCTGCTAGTGTTGAATGAATGAACTTGTCCATTTGTCGAACTGTGACCTGGATCGCAGAAAAAAATTTCTATGTTCAATCTACTCATTAAGTTCTTGAAGACTATTGATTGAAAACCTCTTTCGTTATCTAGTGTGATTTTCTTAAAATTAGGATAAATTTGTAAAACTTCCAATACTTTATTTTCTATTTTAATTTTATTCTCTAAGAGCTTTGCTGTAAGAAATTTTGAATATGCGTTAAGTATTTTTTTTTTTGTTCTGAAAATATGGAGGAACTCCCCCTCGTTTTCAGGAATTGGAGCCTCTCCAATTGGTATCAACTTTGGATGCCTATCATATTTAAATTTATTGCATAACTCGCAATTTCTAGCATATTCTTTGAATTGTTTTCTCATTTCTGGCCAATAATATCGGTTATAAATTTGTTTTATAGTTTCCCTATAATTTCATTTCTATGTGCTCTTGTATGTATTTGTTCTACAATTGTAGCCTGGTCGTCTTTATTTATTATATCATTTGGAAAAACTTTTGTGTATAAAAATTTGTTACTGAAGGTCTTGGTAATTATTTCTTTAATATTGTACAGATCCTCTGGTGTTTAATTAACAGCAACAGTACCCGGTCTTAAGTATTCTTTTAATATTACTATAACATTTTCAGGTGTGTCATATTCTATAATATGACGTAATTTGTTTGGGAAACTTTGGATTTTTTCATGAATTGTGAATCTTGCTTTAGCTAATAAAATTTGTTGACGAAAATCGTTTAATGGTTTACTAGTTTCATTTATTACAGTATTACCACTGCTTTCCGCTGAATACATTGTTGCATCCGTTGATAAACTATCATCAGTTATCTGATTTAAATTCTGCCTTGAAAGAGCTTCAGCTACGACGTTTGTGCTTCCTGGTTTGTATATTAACTTTGGAGCATATTCTTCTATTATACAATGCCAACGCTTCATTTTTGTACTCGGGTTTCGTTGAGAAACTGCATATGTAAGAGGTTGATGCTCTGTATGTATTTCTAAATTAGAAACACCGTAAAGGTAATTTCGTAGATTTTTAAGTGCCCATACGATGGCATATAATTCTTTTTCATTGGTTGCATAGTTTCTTTCAGTTTTATTTAAAGTTTTTGAAATAAAAATAATGGGTTTATCATCTTGTGATAAAACACCACCTACAGCATCGTTTGACGCGTCAGTCATTAAGACAAATTTTTATTGAAATCTGGTTGCGATAATTTTACTTCATTTATCAGATAGCCTTTTAATTCTTGAAATGCTTTGATTCCCTCTTGATATAAATATATATCTGTTTTTTTGGAAACATACTGAGATACTTTTCCATTTTCTCCCGTTAGAAATTTAGTTAGAGGTTTCGCTATCGCTGCATAGTTTTTAATAAACTTCCTGTAATAACCAGTTAATCCTAAATAACTTCTCAATTGCCTCAATGTTTTCGGAATAGGAAAATTCTGAATTAATTCAAGTTTTGATAATTCTGTGTCCAACTACATAACCTAAAAATTCTACTTCTTTGTTAAAGAATGTGGATTTTTCTAATGAAATTTTCATGTTGGCATTTTTTAAAACATCTATTATTTTTTCTAAATGTTTTTCATGTTCATATACATTATTCGAATATACGATTATATCATCTATGTACACATGACATATTTTACCTACGTATTCCCTCAAAATATCGTCCATAGCTCTCTGAAATATGCTAGGGGCGTTTTTTAGTCCAAACGGCATTCTGAGGAATTCATATTTCCCATTGTTCACGGAGAATGACGTTTTTTCAATGTCTGTAAACTTCATTTTTATCTGATGAAATCCAGATTCTAAATCTATTGTGGAAAAGTACTTTGCTCTTCCTAAATTTGATAGTATTACATTACTATCTGGTATGGGATATTTATCAGAAGTAGTGTGCTCATTAAGTTTCTTAAAATCAATAACGAGTCTCAGTTTTTGAGAACAGTCTTCGTTAGCTCCTTTTTTAGAGACTACCCACACTGGTGAGTTATAAGGGCTCTTTGATGGTTGAATTATTCCATCTTTTAACATTCTTCCTAGTTCCTTATTAATAAATGAATTTCCAGAAAGTGGACAAGGATACTGTTTACTCCATATCTGCTTTCACGTCGGTTCTGAATGGTAAGTTCAGATTTATCTTAGAGTGTATTTGTACCACTCTCTCTATTACTTTCTTTTGTAACCTTTTTATGTCATTATCTTTCTCTTTTATGTCTACAATTTTATTTATCGAGTCCTCTGGTATATATATTCTTCCCTTCTTATCTTTATATGCTAATATTTCATTCTCAAAATCAAGTTTTATCCCTGCGTTTTTAATAAGATTACACCCTATCAGTAAATCAGCTTCTAGATTTTCTATCTCGTATCTATCAAAAATATAAACATCATAAAAATAATGTATAATAGTCGTTCCGTTAATGGTTCTAACCTTTTTTTATATTATCAACTTTTGTCTGTATAGTAGGGTGTCAGGCTTGGTATAACAGCAAGTCGCGTCTGTGTCAATTAGTATTTTTAATTTTCCCTGCGGAGTGCTCCTGAAGATGAAATGCAATCCTGGATTTCTCCTAAAAAACCTTCCTCGTTTAGATTGTTTACTCTTTCAATTTTTGCTACAGGTTGTGCACTATTTTGTGAGCTTTGATGCACTCGCTTTTCTGGTTGATATTGTTGTCTTTGAAACTGTGGTCTATAAATTTTCTGAAATTATTAGCTCGATAAAAGTTATTCTGTGGGTTTTGTCTAAAGGGGTTTATTTTTTTCTCTTTCTTGATTAAATTTTTGTTGTTCATGCCAAGTAATTGGCCGATGTGCTGAACTGCCTAGCACCATAGGTTCTGGTTTCGTGTATCGTACTGGTTGACTATTAGAATTCCTTTGAGGAAATCTTAAATTGTTTTGGAAAGTATTGTTTTCACGTGAAGAACGATTAAATTGTAGAGCGATATTAGCTCTAAGATTATTGAATTCTAATTTCTGCGCTTTCGCCAAAGCACAAGGTAAATTTTCGGGTGATAGAGAGAATAAAATATTTGATAAAGGAGCATTGAGTCCTGTAATGAATACTCGGAGAGCATTTTTTCGATGAGTATCATTTAGGTCCTTAGTTAAAGTTGAATCAGTGCCATGGGACATGATTGTTTTGTTTATCAAAAGTGTTAATTTTGTATTTACTAAATTATATCAATCAATTAAATTTGTATTACCTTGTCGTAATACGCTTAACTCTTGCTCAATTATGTGAGCGGGTCGCTTATCTGCATAAGCAAAATCTAGACGCGAAATTATAGCGTCAAAGTTTAAAACTGTTCCATGATTTTTAAGTATGTCATTTGCGGAATGGGTAATTTTGTTTCTGAAAATTGTGAAAGCTGCGAAGTATTTTCGACTACCTTTTGTATACAAAGAAATTGAATTATTGGCTGCCTCACGCCAGCTAACGTATGAATTAATATTATTCCCTGAAAATTCGGGTATTGATTTTATTACGTCTAATGATTCATTGCATGGTACATCGTATGATATCGTTTGTTTTTCGTATTCGGTAACTATATTACTATTTGTAACTGATTCTAAAGTACTTCTCAGAGTAGTAATTTCTGACACTTATGAAGCTATACTAGCTGCAACAAGTCTTGCGACTAAATTTTCCATTTCTAGATCCGTAGGCATTTTGATTTCTAATTTATTCGTTTGAAGGTTAAGTTTATGAAATTTTTCAAGTATTTCGTCCAGTACGTCTATTCTCAGTTCTAATGGTTCTTTTTTTTCAGAATTTGACTATAATTTGTATCTGTTTTTTTTTCTCATCAAAATTGTATATATTTTTTTATAAAAATTCAAGAATTTTAGAATATCTTATTCTTTTTTATATGAAATTTTGTAATTCAATTTTTATTTTATTTTTATTGGTGATCCGGTTCTTTTTATATTTATATTTTTACCAGACATCAACCAAATATAATGACAAATAACTTATTATAATTCAAATGATGATTTTAATTTTATTAAAGTTGTGTCGCTGGTGTTGATACTGTTGATTACTTTTTTTAATTCGGTGTTTTCACATAGGTTATTATTTTTAATGTCCTTACTAGCTTCTTTAAATTTTTGTTCGATTTTCTTCACTTTGAGCATTAAAAATTTATTTTTATTTTTTTGTTCATTTTCCCGCACAAACTTTCTTCTTTCAATTAATTGTTTTAATCTTTCTTCTTCAGAATATCTATCACTTATATTTTTATTTATTAAAAAAAAAAAATTTAACAACAATTATTTTTTATTTATTTCTTATTATTTTATTGTTAAAGACACTAAGAAATTACTGTTCATTTTTTTTATTTTTCTTTGTGATATTATATATAAGTAATAAAAAAATTATTTTTTATTTCACAATTAACTTTTACTCTTTTTAAGGATATTTCTTTATTCATATTTAACTTTTCTTCTTTTTATTATTTATTCTCCTTTTTTATAGGATACTTTTTTAATTTTGTTCTTCTTTCTTGAAGGATACTTATATGTATTTTTATTCCGCACTATGTTTATATTAACGCAGCACTAGAGTGTTTTACATCACAATCAAATCATAATTTGTATTTTCTGATTTTTTAGATTGGATGTCCTGTCACGGTCGCCAATTAATATTTGATTTTCATCAAGTGACTTTTAAAAAGATACTTTATTATTCCGATCACTTCGGACTCTTTCTTAAAAATGACTAACATGAAATATATTTCTTAAATCTAAACTTATTCTTTTACTAATGATATCTAATGATGGGGATAATGTCATCTTTACTAGATCTAGAACACTTGTACCCAGGAGTATCAATTTCATCCATGATTGAATTGTTATGTCCTATACGTGACATTATGTTGTTTTGTTTATAAATTGATTTCCGTTATTATTTGTTGTTTACGATAACTCAATCTCCACTAAGATGAGTGTCTTTGGGTTATGTGGCAATGTTATACTTGGACATTAACTTATTATTTAGATAATAAATTTTATTTTAACAAGTTTAATTATTTTGTATTTAGATATTTACGTGTGTACCTACTTATCTGTCTACAAAATACATATAAAACATAACTCTGTACATTACAATTTTATTTTATAATATATAAAAGAAAGAATTTAAATCGTATTAAATAATACCATTTTCACAAATCACGCTACAGCCTAAACTACAAGTCCTAAAAATTCAAACTAAAATTTATACCATTGCAAATTTTATGTAGGTGAGCACTAAGAACGTATTTTTTGATATTTGCATATTTAATAGGGTAAACGAGGCCAAGTCGGATTTCTAACTTCTAAACGCGTCGTCGCACTATGGGACCATCTCAAAAATCCATAACTTTCTTGTTTATCAATATTTTTTTTTGGAATTTTGCACACGTATACTTGAATAACCAGGAATTGGAAATTATGAAAAAATTTAAGTTTGAAATATAATATTTTCGTTGTTTTAAATAATATAAAACATAAAAGTTGTAGATCTTCTTCAATCTATATGTGTAAATCATGTTGAAACAAGAACTATTCCACCGATTTTGATGAAATGTTTACAGTTTACTTCTGTTACCGATAAAAATATTTAAAGGTACTTTTTATAAAATCCGCCTGATGCCACACCCATTTTTTTAAAATATCATTATTTTACGTGCCTTGGAAGTCAAACAAAATTAACTGAGTTTTTTTTTAAGTTGGCATGAGATTTGTAACTTTTGCGCTCACTTCCCTGCCTCTTTCTACTCCCTTTTTATGTGCTTCTGAATATTTTCATATTCATCGTCCTTTAAAAGACAAATTGTTATTAAGCTTTATAGAACAAAAATTATGAGATGTTGTTTTGTTTTGCTAAATCCGCTTACTGCTGCCACTCCCCTTAATGAGGGTAATACAACTGGCAAGCCCTTATTGGAAAGAAATTTCCAATGTAAATGTACTGTATTTTTGAAAGGTCAGTTTCAATGTAGTTACCTAAGCCTCTTCCTTCGAATAGGACGATACACCATCTAACTTCCGTAAAAGATTTTGAAGCAGATTTATTTTCCGCATCTTTTTCTTAGGAAAGTTATAATAGAAGCCTCATCATTTTCCCATACAGAACGAAGTCCTTCTACGTAGGCCTTACATTCATATTCCATTTTGCGTTCCTGAATTAATTGTATGTTCTTCCGTTTTCGTGTATTTTCAGAGTATTCTTCATAAGGTTTTGAGGGCCTACCACGTTCTTCAGATATATTTTCGCATGTAGAGATCAAGGAGATACATGAATCCAGTGTAACTCTGAAGTCATCATTTAGCCAGAATAGGTTCTCACTCTCAAAGCGATCTGGTTTTCTCTGGGCTTTATACCATCGTTGCTTACATTTCGATACCAATAGTTTTGAATTCTTTTTATTACTATCACCCCTATTGCGATTTGCGATTGTTGATTGATAGTTCATAAATATTGAAATTCGATATTAAACCACCCAACCGAAAAAAGATTTGATTAAATTGGGTTTTTTGTGTGATAACACACTCGCAGTTAGGCTGCATAGCTTTCGCTCCGTAATTTATATTATTGAATGTTTGAATTTTCAACAACCACTTGAGTGGGCTACCACCATTGTATTTTGGCTGGAATTTTTGCAATTTCATGGCTGCCACACCAATCATCAGATTACTTTCAGTGGTGCTTAGTCTATATGTTCAATTTTAGTTTATAAATTAGTGCCGTCAATTGGAATCGAACCTAGACCAGCTACCTCTGAGGCCTATGCACTACGCATTGCGCCACCGAGGTCACCTGATCATGCCCATCCAATGTAAGGTTTTGTCTTTATAAATTGCATATTGAGACAACTAGCATTTTTACTAGCCGCACACAAGTTGGTCTGGTCTAGGTTCGATTCCAATTGACGGCACTAATTTATAAATTAAAATTGAACATAAAGACTAAGCATCACTAAAAGGAATCTGATGATTGGTGTGGCAGCCATGAAATTGCAATAATTCCAGCCAAAATACAATGGTGGTATCCCACTCAAGTGCACTGAAAAAATTATTATTCATACTTTTTATGAATAGCGATCATACTGCCAAAATCATTAAATTTAATGAAATATTCATATGAATAATGCAGTAATTCATTATAATTTTTTTTTGTTTTATGACCAAATCATTATCTGCATGAAAAAGCGTTCATAAAATCTCCAGCTATAGAATTGTTGTTGGAAAACCCAATTTCAAAGGCGTATGAATTAGTAATATAGTTAATGATCCATTCATACACTGAACCAAATCCTTACGTCAATATAACGAAAATTTTCGTTGAGCCAACGAAAATTTGATTAATTTTCAGCCGATGAAGAATTTAATTGTCTCAACGAAATGGCTTTCATACGTCCATGGAGCGCTTCATCAAACCATGAAATTTTTCTTCAATTTACGAAATTCTTAGTATTTTGAAATGTGAATTGGTTTATGAATTAATACATCATTCAACGTATTTCTTCATCACTTAACGTAAAATTAATACATCAGCTAACGAATTTTTTCATAAAAATTTGAAAATTTTTCATAAATCAAGGTAAAATGCCTACGTCAGCTGACGAAATTTTTCGTAGAACTATGAAATTTTTCATAGAATAACGTAAAAAGCATACATCAGCTGACGAAATTTTTTTTAAAACTATGAAATTTTACATAGATTAACGTAAAATTTCTTCGTTAGCTGACGAAATTTTTCGTAGAAATACGAAATTTTTCATAGATCAACGTAAAAAGCATACGTCAGCTGACGAAATTTTTCGTAGAACTATGAAATTTTACATAGATCAACGCAAGAAGCATACGTCAGCTGACGAAATTTTTCGTAGAACTATGAAATTTTTCATAGATCAACGTAAAATGCATACGTCAGCTGACGAAATTTTTCGTAGAACTATGAAATTTTACATAGATCAACGTAAAATTTCTTCGTTAGCTGACGAAATTTTTCGTATAACTATGAAATTTTTCATAGATCAACGTAAAAAGCATACGTCAGCTGACGAAATTTTTTGTAGAACTATGAAATTTTACATAGATCAACGTAAATTTTTTTCGTTAGCTGACGAAAGTTTTCGTAGAACTATGAAATTTTTCATAGATCAACGTAAGATGCATACGTCAGCTGACGAAATTTTTCGTAGAACTATGAAATTTTACATAGATCAACGTAAAACTTCTTCGTTAGCTGATGAAATTTTTCGTAGAACTATGAAATTTTTCATAGATCAACGTAAAAAGCATACGTCAGCTGACGAAATTTTTCGTAGAACTATGAAATTGTACATAGATCAACGTAAAAATTTTTCGTTAGCTGACGAAATTTTTCGTAGAACTATGAAATTTTTCATAGATCAACGTAAGATGCATACGTCAGCTGACGAAATTTTTCGTAGAACTATGAAATTTTTTATAGATCAACGTAAGAAGCATACGTCAGCTGACAAAATTTTTCGTAGAACTATGAAATTTCACATAGATCAACGTAAAACTTCTTCGTTAGCTGACGAAATTTTTCGTAGAACTATGAAATTTTTCATAGATCAACGTAAAAAGCATACGTCAGCTGACGAAATTTTTCGTAGAACTATGAAATTTTACATAGATCAACGTAACATTTTTTCGTTAACTTACGAAAGTTTTCGTAGAACTATGAAATTTTTCATAGATCAACGTAACATGCATACGTCAGCTGACGAAATATTTCGTAGAACTATGAAATTTTACATAGATCAACGTAAATAAATTCGTTAGGTTATTCGAAATTTAGCATTGATTCATGAATTTTTTTTCATAAATAAACGTAAAATGCATACGATATTTTTCGTTGATCCATGATGCAAAATATGGCTTTCTACCATCCCCCAAAGTAGAAACACAAGTACAAAATTTGGAGAGAAAATAAGACTCGGCTTATCTTCTTTCCAACTTTTTGACTGGTGCCCCTGCTCCTCATGGAAAGTAAAAGACACATTAATGAAGATTTATTCGCCAGTGTTAGTAACTTACTTATTGAAAAACGGCCAATTATCTTACACCTATAAAAAAAGAAGAAAAATGCGACCCATTGAGATTAATGTGAATACAAAGAATTTCGAGAGAAAAAAAAAAATAAAAACATATTTTTAATTTAACTTACTTTATAATTTTTTGTTTATTCTCTATATATACTTTAACTTAATCTTAAACTTAATCTTAATCTAAACACATATTTTATATTAACAGTTCAAACACCTATCGCATTCCCAAGTAATGCATTCTTCTGATTTTTTTTTCGTACATTTGATTATATAAATGAACTCTTGCATGAAGCACCAAAAGTTAGTACATTGAATTGGGTACTCTAAATTAAAAACGTGAAATACCTTAAATAGTACATCAACCCCTCTAAGACATGATTTCAAAGAGTACTGAATCCCATCGAAATATATGAAGTACTCTTTAATCTCCTTAATGTTTTCTCCAATACCTATCAGGAACGGCTGGATGTTGACTGCCTTGTTCTTTAAATTTAAAATGTGTGCTTCAACTTCTTGAGGAGATTTGCCTACGAACAAGAAGGCCTCTTGGGAGTCCCTTATGGTGTACTTTATAGTAATTTTTTTACCATTGTTGTCTTTTGCTACGACTTTTTGCGTCGGTATCAAATACCCGTGCATTACGTAGAAAAGAACAGCATCATTGGAGTCTGAAAATAAAAAAAAAACCTTATAAATATATAATAAAAACAAAATCAACCTTAAAATTATTGAATAAAAAAAATAATAATAAAAGGGTTGTATATTAAATGAAATACTCGAATGTGTCGCACGAACATGGTCTTGTAATTCGAGTGGCTAAAAATTATTAACGTTCTTATTATTGTTATGTATGAACCTATATTATAAAACATGCATATGATAATCACTTGTGAACAAAGTTTTTTTTTACAGAAATGCGATTAAACTTGTCCAAGGCTTTTGGTACAAGAGGTTTTAGTACATATCCAGGATCTGAGTTTGGAATTATTCCATCACGCTAGGTTTTTCAAAGATATACGAGTTTATAAATTACAAAAAAAACTTTTCTTTCTGAATTTTAAAGGTTATGTTAAATCGTAGGGTAATTTTTTCAACAATTTTGACGTTTTCTGCAAGAAATAGTTGCCTTGTTTAAAACCCGATTTAAGTTTTTCCAAAAGAAAAATCCCCAATTAGGTGTAAGCCTATACCTTACACTAAAAAAAATAGAAAATAAAGTACTAGATCGTTCGAGACTTTAATTTAACTGAATTTTAATCGTTAGTATGGTTGGCAAATTGGCTTCAGTTCAAATGAAACAATATTTTGTAGTGTCACTTTGCTTCGTTCGTATATATGGACATCATCAGCTACGAACAATGATTTAATAACACTAACAAACAATCTCCATTCAAACGTCCAAACACAATAAAGGTGCAAGTTGCTTATGTTAAGACATCGTTTTGTGTGAACGAAAACTGCTTATATTTATTTTTAAATACAATGTAATAAGTAAACTGTAATAATTAAACACCCATAAGGCAAGATTTTAAAGAGTACTGTATCCCGTCGAAATAGTTAAAGTACTCTTTAATCTCCTTAATGTTTTCTCCAATACCTATCAAGAACGGCTGATAGATGTTGACTGCCTTGTTCTTCAAATTTAAAAAGTGGGCTTCAACATCTTGAGGAGATTTGTCGACAAATAAAAATGCTTCTTGGAAATCCTCTATTGTTTATTGTATGGTTGACTTTTTCCGTTATTGTCCTTTGCAAACGACTTTGTGTGACGATGTCTATATACAACATAGACAAAACGTGACACTATAAAATATTGTTTTATTTGACCTTAAACCTATTAAGCCAACCATACTATAAACATTAAAAAGTTAATGTTCATACATGTCAAAAATTAAAGTATTTCCAAGTAATGCATTCTTCTGATCCTTTTTGTTCGCTTGATTTTATAAATAAATTCTTGCATGAAGCACCAAAAGTAAGAACACTAAATTGGGTACTCTAGATTGAAAAGGTGAAATTACTTTAAAAGTACATCAAACCCCCTAAGACAAGATGTCAAAGAGTACTGCATCCTATCGAATAGGTAAATTACTCTTGAATCTCCTTAATGTCTTCTCCAATACTTATCAAGAACGGCTGGATGTTGCTTCAACATATTGATGAGATTTGCCGACAAATAAAAAGGCCTCTTAGGAATCCCTTATGGTGTATTTTATGGTTATTTTTTTCCGTTATTGGGTTTTGCAACAACTTTTTGTGTCGGTATCATATAGCTTTGCTCTTTGAGCCAACCATACTACAAACATTAAAAAGTTAAGGTTTCATGCAGGTAAAAAATTAAAGCATTTCCAAGTAATGCATTCTTGTAATTATTATTTTTGTACACTTGATTTTATTAACGAACGCTTGCATGAAGCATCAAAAGTTAGAACATTGAATTGGGTACTCTAGATTGAAAACGTGAAATGCCTTGAAAAGTACATCAACCCTCTAGATTGAAAACTTGAAATACCTTGAAAAGTACATTAACCCCCCCTAAGACAAGATTTCAAAGAGAACTGTATCCTATCGAATAGACAAATTACTCTTTAATCTCCTTAATGTTTTTTCTAATAATTATCAAGGAGGGCTGGATGTTGACTGCCTAGTTCTTTAAATTTAAAATGTGTGCTTCAACTTCTTGAGGAGATTTTCCGACTAATAAAAAGGCCTCTTATAGTGTATTTAATAATTAACTATTTGCCGTTATTGTATTTTGCAACGGTTTTTTGTGTCGGTATCGAAAAACCGTGCATAAGATGGAAAAGAACCGCATTTCCAAGTTATAAATTCTTCTGATTCTTTTTCTACAGTTGATTTTATAAATAAATTCTTGGATGAATCACCAAAAGTTAGAACATTGAATTGGTTACTCTAAATTGAAAAGTGCATCAACTCCCTAAGACAAGATTTAAAAGAGTACTTTATCACATCAAAATAGGTGAAGTACTAGATTTTATATGGGAGATACATATTTAAAAGATTTTCAAAAACAGAATTACACAAGAAAAAAGCTTTTTGTGAGAATAAAATGTAAAATTTACATTCTTGTGGAATTTTCAAGTATGTACATATGAGTCAAGTATTAAAGAGATGTAAGATACTTTCATTTATCTTGTCGATCATCAAAAACTAATCGTCTTTCCTTTAAGTTTTGGGCCTTTGATAAGAACATATCAATCTTTGTTCTTCCCAATTATCCAAGATCGAAGTGGCATTTGATTGCAGAACTTTAAAGTCCATATCAACCTGTAGTTCATAAAAATCTATTTATAATTTAATGCAATCCCTTAAGTTTTGACCTTAAACCTATTAAGCCAACCGTACTACAAACATATAACGTTAATGTTTCATAAAGGTCGACAATTAAAGCATTTCCAAGTAATGCATTCTTCTGATTTTTTGTCGTACATTTGATTATATAAATGAACTCTTGCATGAAGCATCAAAAGTTAGAACATTGAATTGGGTACTGTAAATTAAAAACGTGAAATACCTTAAATAGTACATCAACCCCTCTAAGACATGATTTCAAAGAGTACTGTATCCTATCGAATAGATAAATTACTCTTTAATCTCCTTAATGTTTTTTCTAACTTATCAAGGAGGGCTATATGTTGACTGCCTAGTTCTTTAAATTTAAAATGTGTGCTTCAACTTCTTGAGGAGATTTTCCGACTTATAAAAAGGCCTCTTATAGTGTATTAAATAATTAACTTTTTTCCGTTATTGTATTTTGCAACGATTTTTTGTGTCGGTATCGAAAAACCGTGCATAAGATGGAAAAGAACCGCATTTCCAAGTTATGAATTCTTCTGATTCTTTTTCTACAGTTGATTTTATAAATAAATTCTTGGATGAATCACCAAAAGTTAGAACATTGAATTGGTTACTCTAAATTGAAAAGTGCATCAACTCCCTAAGACAAGATTTAAAAGAGTACTTTATCACATCAAAATAGATGAAGTACTAGATTTTATATGGGAGATACATATTTAAAAGATTTTCAAAAACAGAATTACACAAGAAAAAAGCTTTTTGTAGTATTTACATATGAGTCAAGTATTAAAGAGATGAAAGAGAACTTACTTTCGTGAATTTGGTCGCTCATCCACTCCTCAAGAAGTTGAACTAATCGCCTGTCCTTTAAATTTTGGTCGTTCGATAAGAAAAGGGCAATCTTTGCTCTTTGCTCTTGCCAATTATCCAAAAGTGAAGTGGCATTTGGTTGCAAAACTTTAAAGTCCATATCGACCTATAGTTCATAAAAACCGATTTATAATTAAATGCCAAAAGTTGGCTCAAATTTTGTATTACCAAGCGAAAACCAAGAGGCTTTTTGTACTCCGGCCACTTTTCTAAGGCCTCAGCCGTGGAACCACATGATTTGATTTCATTGAGGCGATGGTTTGAGCAAGCCTGCCAATACCGATCAAAATCTTCAGGTGACATGGTGTCGAACTTTAGGGCTTGTACTATTTCGTTATCATTTTCTTCGGATTCTTAAAAAAAAGCAAATTTTGTTTATATTTCAACTGTAGGTAATATGTTATGTAAACGAAGCAAAAATACTTAAAATTAAAAACTAAAAAAATATTTATACGATTGTACTGTTGCTAATTTTGTAAATGAAATTACCGAGTTTTGACTTGACTTTTTTGGCTTCTAATGGAACTGGACTGGGAGATAGGCGGAAACATCTTTTGTTATTTGAGAATTTGTTGTAAATTCTCCCTCTGGTCGCTGTTCTGTAGTATTCCTAGAAAAACACCATAATAAGAAAAAATCAACAGTGTGGAGTACAATAAAAAATAGAGGTGTAGCAAAAATCAGATAATTTATAGTAGAAGAATATAGTGAGTGTTTTTGCAACCGTGAAAGCTTTTTGAATGGGTAAAATTTAACAATTTTTCGTACGCGTTTATAATATTGTAATCCGATTGGCTAAACACAAAATCCTCATAATTTAAAATGCATTTACAATTTAATTTGAACTAACTTCGGTTTCATACAAATTTGTTTGGCTACTGAGAATAGGGCTGGCCACCAGACGAGACTTCTCTTAAAGCATTAACAAATTTGAAACTTTACATTAACCAAGTGCTTACGCGGTTGCATGAATATTCCTAGTGTAATATAAAGAGTAATACAAATAGCCTTACAAGATTCTCAGTGGGGAATCTTTCCACGATTTCCCTTTCAATTTTACGGCTATCCCTGAGGGAGAAAACGGAGTGGTTCTCTTCAAAATAAGACACAATTGTATTTATTAACATTTTTCTTTGCTCTTCTCCAAAATTTTGAAATTTATTGTAGTGATTTGTCAATAACTGCCCTCTTGCTGTATTGTTAAGGATCGTTGAGAGGTTTATGAACGCTTTTTTATATTCCTCATCTTGTCTGCAAGAAGTTTCATTTGGGCTGCAAGGAGTTACATTTGGCGATAAATAACAACTGCTGGTAGGAGATTGCGTTGGTGTCATAGATTTTTCGTGGCAATAGTCGATGAGTTCATTCTTATCAAGAGGAAGTCCTATCGATTCCCTCCACTGTTCCAACTTATATTCAAAGAGAATTTTGTCTCCGGCCGGAATATTTCTTAAATATAAGTGGATGTGTCTCAATTTCATCATTTTTAATACGCTCACGAACAGTTTTTGTTCTTTATAAAATAGAAAACATTACTAAAATTATTAAAACGAAATGTGCTTACAATTTCTTTACCTATAAATGAATGCACTAAACAATCCAAGTTCCAGCTTGTAAGAAGTTGCCTCAACTCCTCTTCTTTATCGTTTTCTGTCAAAGAAATTCGGGAACCGATCATATTGCTTTTGGCCAGTATACTGTTTTGATATTCAACCATAGTTACGGTTTGTGGGCTGAGCTGTTGGCTTTGGCTGTGACTGAAATTAATTTGTTCTTGATGTTGTTCTTGTTCTTGATTTGATTGATTCAATATTGGGTCTAAGTTTGTTTGTATACATATGTATTGTTGTTGATTGGATTCATTAAACGTACTATTATTGTTGATTGAGGTATTTGAGAAATTGGGCTGATTTTTTTGCTGGTCATTTTGAGTTTCAATACTTATTAGCGATTCAGAAAAAATGCTCTGTCCTCCTGGATTTATTTGGTTCATTTTGATGGTTGGCGTAAAATATCTTGATATTGACAGACTGAAACAAATCAATGTTTTATTTAGATATTTACGGAAAAATATTACTTTATCTTAATCATAGTTCTCCCCCCGGCTGTTCTTATGGAATTTAAAGGCGGTCCAACAAGATCATTAAAATTCAAGATAGAGAACTCTCCCAAGATATTAGGATCTACATCGTAAGCCAAAAAGTGAGGGTTATATTGAACTGAGTTAACTTTTTGACAAAAAAGCGAATTTTGCGACTTATTTGAGTTAAAAATGTTTAATATTGTAAATATTTGAAAGTCATTGGTATAAATAGTAACAAAATATCCATTTTTATATAAATATCCATTATGTTTATATTGTTTAAAAGATTGTATTGATTTAATCTCTATTTTAAGCAATTGAGATATTATTTTGTTATACCTACTGACATTGTCATCGCTTTCAGTATTCAAATGAATATATTCTTCAGGATGAAAATTGATCAAGGAATAAGCGAATTGTAACTGATATTTTTTTGCTAAGGTTAGACAAATATTTTTACGTGACGTCGTAGTATTAGAGTACAATTTAAATTGCCTATGTTTTGCTTCATATCGAAAGCACCAAAACGTTCTTAGTGGGCCTGATTTTTTCAGTACTGTTGGATAGTGAGTCATATTATGAAACTTGGCCTTTAGCGTGTCATTAAAAAGGCGAACGTACTCTAAGTTGTGTCTAGCAATTTTTTCACTCAAAAGTTTGATAAAATCTAGACTTATGGAATAACAAAGTATCATGTCAATTATTTCCAAGAAATTTAAAAGAAAAGCCCAAACTTCATCATCTTCATTTACCAAGTCGCCAACCATAAGCGGAAAAAAATAAACAAATGTTTTCATTTCACGCGCAGACATTTTTAAATGTTTCTTATATAAATGAACTGTTGTTATTTCTCCAGAAATGTTATCTACTTCAATTGGCCCATAATCAAAGTTTTTTTTCTTGAATTCATAGTCTCCAAAGTGAAATATTTTGCTATTTCTATACAATATTTTAATATATGACACATATTATAGTGACAAACTCCTTCAAAAATGTCATGCATAACATCAACGCTATAATTTTCAACTGCATGAAACGAAGGTATTTCATTAAATATTGAAGTCTTTTGAATACCACTTTCTGAAGATTGTGCTTATTGAATGTCGTCCTCATAATTTGTACGATTTCGCATCAATGAGACATTTTCTGTACTTGCTATTTGCGTTTCACTTTTTAGCATTTTACATAATCTACAGAAGCTTGTGCTGACAAATGATTTGTTGAAATTAAGCAAAGAGTTAAGACCTAGATTGTCTCCAAGTATTAATCCCAAAATAAAGTGAACATGTTGTATACCATTTTCTGTCATAATATCAAGTCCGTTGACTTCTAAGTAAGTAAGTTCGTCAACTAAGCATTTCCAGCATTTTTCGTTCCCGAAACATTTTATGTCCTTAGCTTTAACAACCGCTCCTAAATATACATTTTCCAACATTGATTCCTTCAATGGCAGGCATGGAAATGAATAATATATGTTACTTATTGAGTGTTGTCCACTATGAGAGCCCAATGGATTGTTAATTTCGAAGTCGTCATTATAAAGAAAGTACGGAACAAGGTTTTTGTTAGGATACATATTTGTTTTTTGTTTCCACAATTCTCCCTGAACAAAATTTGTCATAAGGTTTGCTTTTTTCAGTTCACTTATGTTTGCTAGAACATCTGTAAGTAAACCCTCTCTCTCGAATGTTTTTTTAAATTGGAAACGCAAGGGCATTAGCACACCCATCACTTTTTGTTCATCATAAGTCAATACACCACTTTGATAAACTGTTTTTATTGATTCGTCAATTGTAAACTCATGTAGATTTTCCAAATACTGTTCTTCTCGAAGCCATTGAAATAGCCGATATTCAGTTTTCGATATTTGAAATGGGTCTCGACATTCGCTTACCAAACTTAGAATTTCATTATGAGTCTCTAGACAAGAATTTTGTAACTTTTCATTTGAAAATGATTTAAACATATCCAAAAGTGGATCTGTTATGTAAAATTTTATAAGTTCTTGAATCTCAGAAACATTTTTTCTGGTGAAATTGTTGTTGCTATGCAACTTTAAAGATAATTTAGCAGCTGACTTTAAAAAATTTTCAACACCTTTGGTATGTATCTCATTTCTGTTTGATTCTTTCAAGTGACTTTGACCTACATCATAAGTTAATGAAGTAGAAGGATCATTCAGTTCTATGCCTGTGCTTTCTTCGATTTCGTTATTTTTAACTCTATCTTCCAATTTATTTTTGATTTCTGCAGTATTAAACATATGCTTTCGAATAGCATGTCTTTTAAAGCTTGCCAAATCTTGAAAAACCTGATAACAAGGCTTTTCAACACATCTGAATGTGCTTCTACTGGTTAGGAAGTGTTTTATCTTAAAATGTTTAATAAGGTATTCAACGGTAGTAAAACATTCCCTACACAAAAAGCAATTCATTTTTCCGAAGAAGAAACTATAAATAGAAATAGTTTAATTTAAACCTAAATCAGTATCAGGCGGACTGTTTCTCGACAAAAAAGGTTAACTATCTAATAAGAAGATGAAGAAATTTAAATATTAAAATATTAAAATTACTCCTATTTTAAGTGGAGTGAATGAATGAAATTCAATTAAAAAGTACAAGTGACCTCAACTCCAGAAATATTTGTGTTTCGCCCAAGGTATAACAGTGGGCTCTTCAGTCAGTCTGTTATACCCTACCGAGACACAAATTTTGGTCGATGTTTACCGACTAAGTTTTCTTGAGTTTTGAAAATGGCATACGATTGACTTTAGAAAGTTCCCCCTTTCAGAGGAGATTTATTCAAAAAATTCAAGTTTTTTTAAGAAAATTTACCTAGTATTGAAGATGAAAATCGATCCGTCCAATTGAATTTGGTGTTCAGTGAGTGGGTATGGCAGTGTTTATTTCCTGTAATTGTATAAAAATACTTAAATTTTATTGAATTATAGGCGGGTTGAAATTCTGTTTTCAAAATTGAATCATTTATTTTCAAAACATGATAAGTCTGCACAATTTGAAATTTTTCAGAAGACGAAATAAAACGTTCTATTTACTTTTATTCGTGTGTGGACAAATTAAGAAAAAAATTATTGTGTAGAACTTTTCCCTGACTACAGATTACCGTTTGGTATTAACTTTTTAGGCCGATAGTTTAAAAATATAAAAATAAATTATTCAATTCTGTATTTTCATTTCATAAATAGGTGAGTACTAGGCTATAACATCAATAACATAAACGAAATGTAAAAATATTACCAACATGACTTCGTGCTGTGGAGGTAGCTGGCAGTTTAATTATATATGAATTACAAGAATGTTTGTTAATTCCCACCATATCTCAATTTTCATAAATATATTTTAGGTTCATAAAGGTAATTGTAACATCATTTAACTTTCTAAACTGAAGTTGTTTATGCAAAAGTTTCACAAAACAATATAGTATTTTCTGCAGTAACAATGTTTATAACCAAGTTATAACAATTTACTTAACGTTTTATATTTTGACTTTAATTTTTCCCATGAAGCATATGTAATTTAATAATTTGAGTTATTTATTTTCCTGTTTTCCATAAAGACTAGTACTCATTTCAAGTGAAAATGAAATATCTGTATAAAAGTGACACTTATTTGACAGCGATTAAATTCATAACGAGAGCTGAGTACCAAAATTTTAGACCGAAATATGAACCGGTTAAAAACTAATTTCATTTCATAATTTTCATTTTCTTACGTACGACCACTATATACTAGGAAAAAATAAAAGAAGTGTGGAATAGTGTGACGTCAATAAATTAAAATAAAAGTTGTTATAATTGAATAAAATAGCCAAAAGAAAAATGTTGGATCTCATTATCGTTTATTTTTAAATATTAAGTGTTACCGACAAGCCAAAAACAAAACTATGGAATTAAAATATTCTTCTCAAGCATTTCAAGATTCTGTAAAACTATGAAATAAATCAATTTATTTTTTCCATTCAAAGTGAGTATTAAACATTTTTAACTGAGGACTGAATATTCACGTAAAAAATTTATTATGGTTTCACAATGGTTATTCATGCTCATTGACCATAAGTGTCAGTTCAGAAAGTTCGGAAAATAGCAATCCAAGTGGAAATACTTGCCAATGAACTGACAAAGTCATCTGTCAAAAAATCTTTGTCTTTGGCATCGTTCACTAACCAATTCCAAGCAATCCGGATGGGTTGAGTTGTTGTAATCCCTTAAGAAAAAACAGCCGATGATAAAACAGCTGTTCTCACAAAAGAAATCTCAACCTATCCCTAAAATTCTCGGATACTCAGTTATCTGAAGAAAAAAAATGTCAAGATCAGATGGCTTCAAATTAAAATTTTTCAGTTTACCTATCCGGTTCTAGTAGTTCAAAAACATATACGGATACTCGAGTGTTCGAAATAACATATCTCAGTGTAACGTGAACGTTCAAAGACCAAATTGACAGCTGTCAAACTGTGTCAATTCAACGACAAGTGGAAACCTAGCATAATGTTGTAGATCAAAAATTGTTGTGTGTTTTATATTTGTAGCATCAAGCTAAAAAAACTAAAATATAAAAAATTTACTAAACACACCTGCTACAAAAATAAAATGAATATACAGTGAGCTATATAATGCCCAATAAAGTCATCAAATTATATATTTGAATACACTGAGAAATAACAATACAAACTATTCAATTTTCAATATACCTAAGCAAGTTTTCTGAAAGTGTTTCTTATGTCATACACACATATTTTTGTTGAATATTCCATCAATTGATATTTCAAAGAAATGTTGTAAATTTATTGAAAAAAGGTATGCTTAAGACTCATTACTAAATTTGCTTTAAAGTTATTGTCGTTAGTCTTATAACTTTGTTAAAACTTAACTAGTTTATATCGAAAACTTATACAATTATATTGGAATATATAGGTACCGAACCGCATCCCACCGCGACCAGACGTGTCGGAAGTTGAGAACTTTACCGCGGCCAATACCCCAACAAAAAATTAAACAAACAAATTAAAAAAAAAATATTTAACCAACCTCTGTCACCTTTTATCAGTGTGAAATTTAAATAATATATCGATAAATCCCTGCGAACCCACCGTACGAAAAAAAAAATAACAATAGCCTAATAAAGGGTGATTTTTTAGCTGGTTTGTTTTGGCAACACTGGTTTTGACAGCTGACGTGTGTTTAGTACCTTGTGTCACTGTCAAACAGCTTCAGTTTGGTTTGCAATTTAACCATGGATCGTCTTACAAATGAACAACGCTTGCAAATTATTGAATTTTACTATCAAAATTCGTGCTCGGTTCGAAATGTTCATCGCGCGCTGCTTCCATTTTATGGTCGGCATTCTCGACCTTCTGAGCAGTGTATTCGGAAGATTGTGACCAAATTTCGCACCAAATTTACTTTGTTGGACATTAAACCACCAACAAGTTTACGTACTGTGCGTAGTGAAGAAAATATTGCGGCCGTATCAGCTAGTGTGACAGAAGACCGCGAAATGTCGATTCGGCGCCGTTCCCAGCAGTTAGGCCTTTGTTACAGCACTACGTGGAAAATTTTGCGGAAGGATTTGGGCGTAAAGCCTTTTAAGATACAGCTGGTGCAAGAACTAAAGCCAGCCGACCTACCACAACGCCGAATTTTTGGTGAATGGGCTCTTGGAAAGCTGGCCGAGGATCCGCTTTTTTATCGAAAAATTGTGTTCAGCGATGAGGCTCATTTTTGGTTCAATGGGTACGTAAATAAGCAAAATTGCCGCATTTGGAGTGAAGATCAGCCAGAAGCATTGCAACAGCTACCAATGCATCCCGAAAAAGCCACTGTTTGGTGCGGTTTATGGGCCGGCGGCATTATTGGGCCATATTTCTTCAAAGATGACGCGAATCGCAGCGTTACTGTCAATGGTGAACGCTACCGAGCGATGATAACAAACTTTTTTTTGCCCGAAATGGAAGTTCTTGACTTGCATGATATGTGGTTTCAACAAGACGGTGCCACATGCCACACAGCACGCGAAACAATGGTGCAATTGCGAGGCGAGTTTGGTGAACAGTTAATTTCACGTTTCGGGCCGGTCAATTGGCCGCCTAGATCGTGCGATTTGACACCATTAGACTATTTTGTGTGGGGGTATGTCAAGGCTAATGTCTATAGGGACAAGCCCGCTTCGATTGACGCACTGGAAGCCAACATCCATGCATTCATTCGTGAGATACCGGCCGATATGTGTGAAAGAGTATGCCAAAATTGGACTCAGCGGATGGGCTACCTGAGACGCAGCCGCGGTCAACATTTGCATGAAATTATCTTTAAACATTAAATTGCAAGGTTCAAACTATCGATTCAAATAAATATTTCATTCATTTTTTCGAATTTGTTGTGTTTTTTTTTTAAAAAAAGTTCTAAACCTCTTAAAAAATCACCCATTATAATAATAAAATACACAAAAAAAAAATTGCAATAAAAAGAAAGTGCCAGTGTCAGTGCCAGTGCTTGTGCCTGTATACAAAAACAACAACAAAAGTGCACCATGCCCATCAACCTGATGCTCCACAAAACTAAAATCAGCAAGCGGTAAATTTTTCCTTATCTCTCCTTCCCTCATCATTCACATTGCTCTCGGCTTAGTCATTACATACAATGTGTGGCTCATCTCATATAATGTATGTAATTGATTGAGTCGAAGTAAATCAGACAAATTGCTGATATTGGTTTTGGGTTTCCAGGGGCGGATCAATACATACTACTAAGGCATAACACTGGTAGTGTTTTGTATTGTGAAGTTTTATTGGGGCCCAAACTCAATATCAGCATAGATAACTGTCTGATTTGGTTTTTAGCGTTTGTTTTTCGTAATGGTAGGTGAATTTAGGGTTGATATTAGTAACATTCGGGGGCTGAGAAAGAATTTCTGTGCTGTGTACGTACATACTGTAAAAAACAGTCCAGCAGTCTTGGCACTCAGTGAAACCCAGGTAGGTGAAAATTCTGATTACTCCGAATTTAGCCTACCTGGTTATAGCTTAGTGCCTTTATTTTTCCTACACCACGGTCTCGCAATATATGTACGAAATGATGTGGCTTATCAGCTTCAACCACAATATGGCCCTTGTTTAAATACAAACTTTAACTTCATGTGGTTAAAATTCACCGTCAATAAGCACATCATACATACATGTTTCATTTATCGTAGCCCAAGTTTGGATAGTAATTCGACTTCTAACGAATTCGATGCGCTGTCCGATTCAATCCTGAGAATTGTTTCCCATTATCCGCACAGTGAGATCATTGTTACGGGCGATTTCAATGTACACAATTCTTCGTGGCTACGCTATTCTGGTCAGACAACACCCGAAGGAAGGTATGTCGAGATTTTTGCTGAGTTAAACCACCTGACTCAGCTTGTTGACGAGCCTACTCGGATTCCTGACGTTGCAGGTCAAATCGCCAACACTCTAGACTTGTTCCTTACCTCTGACCCGAATAAATACACTATTAGTGTATTATCTCCTCTAGGCTCATCAGACCATTGTGTCATATCTGCGAATTTCTCATGCCACCAAATCACAGTTAAAGAAAAAATCCCAAAGAGAACCGTTTGGCAATACGAGAAAGCCAACTGGGACGGTCTCAATAATTTCTTCAAGAGCTTTAACTGGTCACTATGCTTCCTCGATAGTGATGTTGATGCCAGTGCAGATATGATCACAAACTTGATTCTTTGTGGAATGAGAAATTTTATCCCGAATAGGGTGAAATCTATCAAACCCAAAGAAAACTCATGGTTTGATTCGAGCTGTAAAGAGGTTATTAGGGTTAGAGAAGTAAGCTTCCGATGTTATAAAGCCAACCCTACTGAGGAAAACCGGAAAAAGTTTCAACAAGCTAGAAAGACCTGTAACGTTCATATTCGAAGAACCAAATTTTTACATGATCAAAAATTACGACAAAAAATACTACAATGTCCCAAAGGTAGTAAAAATTTTTGGTCATTTGTAAAAAACATACGAAATACCACCTCGTCCTCGGTTCCAACGCTCGTCTTCAATGATACTCCTTTTGTCAGCTCGCAAGATAAAGCCAATTTGCTTGCAGCACAGTTTGCTGTTAATTCGACGCTGCCAGAAAGTGTTATGACTCCTCCTGTACTTGAGAGCGTAAATGATTTTATGGGACAAATCTTCTTTCGCACTCGTGCAGTTGCTAGAGTTCTAAAGGATCTCGATGTACACAAATCCGCTGGCCCGGATGGTATCCCTCCCATTGTTCTGAAGAGGTGTTCTTCAACGCTGGCAAAACCACTGCGTAAGCTTTTCCATCTGTCCTACTCTACTGGTCTCTATCCGAGTGGATGAAAAACAGCATTTGTCCAGCCTGTCCCTAAAAAAGGCGTATCTTCTTCACTCTCTAACTATCGGCCAATTGCACTTACGTCCCTTCTTTCCAAGGTCATGGAAACGCTGATTAATTTCCAGCTCAAGAAATATCTCGAGGAACGAAAGCTTCTTAATGACCGGCAGTACGGCTTTCGTAGCAATAGGTCCACTGGTGATCTGATGGTATATCTCACCGAACAGTGGAACAAATCTTTACATCGTTTTGGAGAAAGTAAGATTATTGCACTTGATATTTCAAAAGCGTTTGATAGAGTTTGGCATCAAGCTCTCTTATCGAAAATGCGCGCATTTGGTTTCGATGAACCTCTTCTTCGTTGGATTAGAAATTACCTTTCGGACCGTTCAATACAAGTTGTATTGGACGGTTTCAAGTCTGAAATCCACAAAATAAATGCTGGTGTGCCCCAGGGCTCCGTTTTGTCTCCGACTCTCTTCCTTATTTTTATAAATGATCTTTTGTCTGAAACTTCTAATCCATTAAACTGTTTTGCTGACGATAGTACCCTCAGTTTCTCATATTCGTTTACAGATTCTCATCCATGTCCTTCGGATGTGGAACTTGAACGGCAGCGTATGATAAGCTCACTAAATTCTGATCTCGACAGCATTGTCCAATGGGGAATCAAAAACCGCGTAGAATTTAATGCTTCTAAAACTCAATGTTGTCTCCTGTCGTTAAAGCGAAACCCACCCCCAATGCCGCTATCCATGGACGGCACTTGCATCGAGGAAAACGAACAGCTCTCAGTTCTCGGTATGTGTGTCACAGACCACCTTTTGTGGAATGACCAAATATTTGATGTCGCCAAAAACGCTGCTAAGTGTTTAGGTTTTCTCCGTAGATGCAAGAAGTTTTTTTCCCCTTCTGATCTGGCTGTGATCTACAAAGCCTTTATTCGTCCAAAACTTGAATACAATTCTCATGTTTGGGCAGGAGCTCCAAGAACTCACTTGAGTTTGTTGGACAGAATTCAAAAGAGAGCTTTAAAAATGATAGGCGAAAGATCTATAACAGAAACAATTACATCTCTCGAACACCGCCGTAATGTTTCGTGTCTTTTTCTATTTTATCGCTATTATTATAATCAGTGTTCTAGTGAAATAGCCAGTTGCATTCCCCCCCTTAAAAAATTCAACCGTAATACTCGCGCTTCTAGGAATGCCCATCAGTTCACCCTCGAGCCCAACTTCGGACGTACTGTAATGTACAGAGATTCTTTCTTCAGTCGCACCACACGAATGTGGAATGCTTTACCTGACTCGACTTTCCCCTCCCATTTCGATGTGCAAACGTTCAAAACCAATGTGCATCGGTATCTCCTTCTAAATCCTCTCCTACTTACCTAATCGCTCGTGCTGTGTTAAAAACATTTTAAGGGTAGCCATAACCCCTTTTGCGCGCGTGGAATACAAAAAAAAAAAAAACATACGTAATTGTTGTAAGACTCAGTTGCATTAACGTCTGAGTTAGAAGATATTAAAATAGAAATATAATAAAGGTAATTAAAACGATTTACCAACTTTTGACTAAACAACATCATCATCACCATTTAAAGCACTTCGAATGACAAAGCTACAAATATTTTTTCGTGTACAAAAATAAAACTGATTTACATTGGATTTTGTTTTAGGATTAGGATTTAAACCACAGATCAAAAATTTTGAAAACATGAAACTCTTTGTTCGGTTTCAGGAAAAAATTGTTCGAGAATAGGCAAAAATGGTTGTTTTCTTTAATCTTATTTATTTTTTTACTGATAATTTGTATACAAAAAAATACTATCAGCCATGGAAATATTTGAAATTTTCTCTCAAAACAAATTTACATTACATTTCTAGACTCAGTTAAAATATTTTTAACAACATGTATTTTCTTCAAAGTCCGTAAACTGTTCGGTAAAGCCTAGTACTCAGTTCAAGTGAAAATGAAATTTCCATATAAAAAGTGACACATATTTTACAGCGATAAATTCATAACGAGACCCAAATGTGGGAGCGAAATATGAACCGGTTCAGCAACATAAATTCATTCTTGAGACCAAACATCAAACTAATTTTAAAGGGAGAAAAACTTAGAAATGGGCAGTCATGGTCTGAATAAATGGAATGCTATGTTGTCGAACTTTTACATTTATGTAAGAACTTACTTTTTTTTTATTTTCTAATAAACTTACATTTTATCATAGGTTGATTAAATGATGTTATGTGATAACTGAACAAATCGAAACTGGGGCCTAATACTGGCAATTAACGTTAGTATAACTTTTTTCCATTAATAAATCTAAATTTAATAAAACTGTTTTTAAAACGATACAAGATAACTATACACGAGACACGACCACGAACATCCGAATCTCACAAAACCTCACTAAAGACTAATCGTAAACCATTGCAGCCTGTACTTTTTCGAAATGATTTATGTTACATCAATGTAAAAATTTCATGAGCTAATGCAATTTTTTCATGTGGTGATGTTATTTTTCATTAAGCAACAACTTATTTTCATATGCTGATGTAGTTTTTTGTTAGTTGATGTAAAATTTCATAAAATAATGGAGTTTTCCGTTAATAAACGAAAATTTTCAACGATTGATGAAAGTTTTTAATAAACTTTGAAAATTTACCGCTTCTTTTATAATAAGCTTACCCTCACTGGTTTCTGTTTAATTATGTGATGTGATAACTGAACGAATTGAAACTGGAACCTTATACTGCAAAATTACATTAATTAAACTTTTCACTATTTAATTATTAATTAGTTAAATTGTTTATAAACAAAACTGTTTTTAAGATGACACAAGATAACTATGCACAACCACAAACATCTGACTCTCACGAAAACTCACTATAGACTAATCGTAAACCAGTCTAGCCTCGAAATGATTTATGTTACATCAATGTAAAAATTTCATGAGCTAATGCAATTTTTTCATGTGGTGATGTTATTTTTCATTAAGCAACAACTTATTTTCATACGCTTATGTAGTTTTTTGTTAATTGATTGTTTTATCATAAAAACATGATTTAGTTTCATAAAATAATGAAGATTTCCGTTGATAAACGAAAATTTTCATCGATTGACTACTTCCTTGTTGAGGATAAACAGACCCAGTAAAAATTCTTTAAAATTAATTTCATTTTCGATAAGAAAAGTTGTAATTTATAAGTTTTCTTCGGATGTCCGTGCACCAGGAGGAAACTTGTTGTTTTTTTTAATAAATTTTAGCACTTTTTACTCGTAATTTAATATTAATTGATTGATTCAATAAAGACTTTTAAAGGCGTAGCGATAGTAGGTATTTTATGCAAATTCGGTAGGTAGGTATCTATACCTATCCAATTTTATGAACTAAGTCAATACATCTTAGGACCAAATTTGAAAAAGTTCATTGTTTCGTTGTCGAGATATTGATTATTTCAAAAGAAAACAATTGAAATTATTAAAAAAATCCAAAAAATATGGATATGGTGGTGGTACTTTGCTAGCCGTTTGCAATGAATCTCACTTAACATGTATAGTTGGTAGTTCTAGAATACCGATTATATCTACTCAAAAAGGGTTACTGTACTGTGGAGTCTGTAAAGTCCTTGATGTTGTTGATAATTTGACTTAGCAAAAATCCCATAAATTAATTCCATTGTTGATGGGAGAAGAAAATGTTGTTTGATAAAAATTTGCCTTTAAGATTTTTCCTTTGGGTGTGTGCACTTGACGCAGTACAATCGGTAATCTAGAACTACCAATTACACATGCCTCATGTCATGAGCGTTCCATTGCAAAGTACCTACTCAATAGTCTTTGCCACTTTCAGCAAATGAAAATAGATAATATGTAGCTTTTTTTGTTTTTTTTTTTGTAATAGTAATACTTACGAAAACTATAATTTTTTTCCAAAAAGTAATCCTTGCCAGTGAGGGCTTTGAAGTGGTGGCCGGCAAATTTTATTTTATTCGGATGTCGGTGCAGAACGCGGAAACTTGTTGTTTTTTTTAATAAATTTTAGCACTTTTTACTCGAAATTTAATATTAATTGATTGATTCAATAAAGACTTTTAAAAACTTAGCGATTTTAATATTTTAAAACTTAAAAGGGAAGACCTGAGTCACCAAGCGCGCGCAATCACAAATGTTTAACTATAAAGATACAGCGTCTGCGTTTATATTATGAACACAACCAAAAGATCAAGTAGAATTAGACCCCGTTCAGATTGGGAATTTTAATTACGTTGTGAATATGAATTTCTTAGACCCTGTTTAGACCATGACTACTCACTTCGTAGTGACGATAGTGTGTACGTGAAATCTCCCAGGTGGAAAGGGAGACGACAAGAAAGGGTCTCCCAAACCAACGCGAAACATTCGGCGCGACAGTGAAACTTTCGTCGGTCGTCTGGTTCAATATGGCGAGTCGCATCGCGTTGGTGTTGGTGCTCTCGTTAATCACCATGTCATTTTTTCTTTTTTTTAAGCGAAAGTTTTACTGTCGCGCCGAATGTTTAGCTTTAGTTTTGGAGAGCCTTATAAAGAAAACATAAAGATTGTAGTGAGCAGTCATGTTTTAAGTTACAAATCTTGCATGGTGTTCCGATTTGTTCATTACTCCCAGATATTTAGTTCAGACATCACATGAGGGAAAACTACAGGAGTGAAGATAAGCAATGACTGTTTACTACGTAGTGAAAATCACCTTGGCCTGCCGATTGTTTCGCCTTGGTTTGGGAGAACCTTCATGAATGGTTTTTGCGTAGATACACATCGCAGACCAAACACACCAAAAATCTGCTGATTGTCAACCAAAATCAAAACTTTTTGGCAGCTACAATGTTAACTGTCATATATATAAAATATATATATATATATATAAAATTAACTAAAAAGTTTTCTCTAAGGCGGGGTACACATTTTCAAATCTATTTGACAAACCTGTTGGCGTCAAACATCAAACAGTATCAAAAAAATTTGTGAACAAAGAACTTGTTTGTCAATCAGAGAGTACACACTATCAAATGTGGACAGATTTGTCAAACAGGTTTTATAAAGTGGAGTACACATTATCAAACATGTATGACAAACCTGTTTGACATCAAACATTAAATAGTATCAAAAAAAATTGTGAACAAAGAACGTGTTCGTCAAACAGAAAGTACACACTTTCAAACGCGAACAGATTTGATAATGTGTACCCCACTTAATGTATAACCCAGTTAATAGGAAATACATTGAACTTCAAATGGAAACAAAACTCTTATGCGTTTTTTACACGAATGGCAAAAAGTCATTATGTACCTATTTTTGACATTATTATGACAAAAAGAAATGAATAATAATGACAGAAAAATGCCAACTTGTCACTCGTGTAAATCCGGCATTAATTTCATTCGTTCTAAAGTTGGTGTGAAAACTTAAGGTTAGATCGCACCAGGCGGAACTGCATGGTAGCAGAACTTCAAATATAATTTGTTTCAAATCGTATGAGCTATATCGCACTGAGCGACAATCGCACTGCACGTCGCGACACAAAGACTGCTTTCACACAAGGAAACTGAGTTGCTGGAAACTGGGAGTTTGTAGGCGAGAAGGGCAAGAAGTAAGGGGAATGAAAAAATCTCCCCGGTCAACGATTGAGGAGATTGGTCCCCTTTCACACAGGGAAACCAGTTGCTGGAGATTCTTTTGACGTTTTTCTTTAATTGCCTTGTAGCTTTCACACAAGGAAACTGAATTGCCGGAGATTTCTGTTTTTTCCATATAAAGACTATTGGCTGAACGAACATAACGGACAGTGTGAGAAGGAATGTGTTACAAATCTCCTCAATCGTTGACCGGGGAGATTTTTTTCATTCCCCTTACTTCTTGCCCTTCTCGCCTATAAACTTCCAGTTTCCAGCAACTCAGTTTCCTTGTGTGAAAGCAGTCAAGGGGACTGAGCGGCAATTTCACTAATCTGACTAAAGGCTCTCCCAAACCAATGCGAAACATTCGTTGCGGCGAAGAAACATTTATAAGTTTCTCCGCCGCGTTGGTGTGGGCACTCTCATATATCACCGTGTAAATAAATTTTGACAGGCAAATGTTTCTTCGCCGCAACGAATGTTTCGCATTGGTTTGGGAGAGCCTTAACTCTGCCGCAAAGTCCAGTTCCGTTGCCGCAAGCAAGTTTATGCAACTCCAACATACACTTTTTAAGTGGACTCTAATGAACATTGAAAATGTCTCTATTAGAAAGAAAAGGGACAGATATTGACTAAAGAAGAATCCCAATTTGCCGCGCACTGAAGTGCCACTGTTGTTCAAGTGCGGTATATCACAAAAGTGTCATACAGTGCTGCTAAGACCTCTTTCACACAAGGAAACTGAGTTGCCGGCAGCTGGGAGTTTGTAGGCGAGAAGGGCGTAAAAGGAAGACAAAAAATCTCCCCTCGCACCCTTCTCGCCCGCAAACTAGCTAGTTTCTAGCAACTCAGTTTCCTTGTGTGAAAGCGGTTTAAGTTTCGCGCAGTTCCACTGAAGTCCAGTTTCACCTGGTGCGGTCTAACCTTTAATTACCAGGTGCCAATAAAAGTGAAAACAAAAAAGACAAATGTAAATTGAGAAAAAAACCTACGATGTTGATTCTTGTTTTTATATAGATATAGTAAGAAAATTGAAAAGAAACCATAATAAAAGAACATCACCACGATTTACACGCCGCCTCCACAGGCCATGAACGATGGCAGGACTATGAAAATGTCTAAAAAAAAACCAATGAAGTCCAAAAATCCATGTCCATGAAGCGACATGTAGAAAGAAAATAGCGTTTTGAATAAGACATGTAGGGCTGTTCAAAGCTTGGCCATCAGATGACGTTTCATTTGCGTGTGTTTTTTTGTGGTTTTTCTTGAATGTGTAAGTGAATTTTGTTGTAAACGATAGAATAAGTTGTGATGAAAGGCTAATGATCAACATGACATGATTTGCCCAGTGAGTAAAAATGCACTGTTTGCTGATTGGATTGTGGTTGGGAGGTTGGACATCTGTATAGCCTGTGGAGTGGGCCTGTACTTAAGTTCAGATAGAAAAAGTACTACCAGCACAAATTACTGTTTTGTTATCGATAGTCTGTATGAAAACGTCAACGTGTCTTGCATGGACATAGATATTTTGGACTCCATAGGATTTTTTTAGACATGTTCATATTCCATAATTCTATCTGAACGATAGAATTTGACAATATTTACGGGTCGCCTCCACAGGCTATGAAGGATGGCCGGACTATGAAAAAACACGGCTAATATATCACAGCAATGAAAACATAAACATGAATACACTTACCTACATACATGAGAAGATTCCACTAAAAATGTTTATAGATACATTTAATGAAAATGTCTCCATTACATATACTTACATATATATGTAGTTAATACTTACGTATAATTTTAAATTATCCTTTCCATTGATGCCGCCTACGTCGTCGTTGCAAAATTAATTTTATTTCTCATCGCTGAATGGATATGAAATAATATCTGCTAGAAAAAAAAACACATACTTACCCAACAGTGGCTTACACAACACAGGCTTGATACACTTAATGGTGGACTTACATGTATCTGCATTTGGTTTCTGCCAAAAAAAGGCATGCCAAATACAAAATATATATTTGTTAGATAGAGAGAAAAGATCAAAATGCCGAATAACTTCGTTTTTGCATTATAGGAAAAAGCCATAATCCAGAAATGAAGACGAATATGTTCATCTTCTTGATGGTTCTCTTTCACTCGCTCGAATTTTTTGTATACATCTATCCTGATCTACTTTTCTGTATTCTGCAGTGAAGATACAAGTAAATCCACCATAAATCACATCTAAAATGTATACTCACTCACTAAGACCCCGATTACACGATTTGATTTTTCGGTTGTTTCGTCTTTTTGACAGATTGGGTGAGGGGTTAAGAAATGAAGAGGGAAGGAAGTAAAGAAAGCAGCAATGGAAATTTCGTGAAGCAAGGAATTAGTTTCATAATCTAACGACGTTTTTCGTTATTTGCCGTAAAATTTAAAGTTAACTTCCATAAAAAAATTAAATATTTTCCTTAGTTGATGAACATTTTCGTTATATTTATTTCATAAAGCAACGAATTATTTTCATACAAAATGAGGAAATTTGTTCGTAAATCAATGAAAAATTTCATCAAGCAATGAATTAGTTTCATAATCTAACGAGGTTTTTCGTTAGTTAACGTTAAATTTTAAGTTAACTTTCATACGAAAATGAAATTGTTTCATCAGTTGATGAAGAATTTCGTTATATATATTTCATAAAACAACGAATTATTTTCATACAAAATGAAGAAATTTTTTGCTAAATCAATGGAAAACTTTTCGTATATCAATGAAAAATTTCATCAAGCAATGAATTAGTTTTATAATCTAACGACGTTTTTCGTTAGTTGACGTAAAATTTAAAGTTAACTTCCATAAAAAAAATGAAATATTTTCATTAGTTGATGAACATTTTCGTTATATTTATTTCATAAAACAACGAATTATTTTCATACAAAATGAGGAACATTTTTGCTAAATCAATAGAAAACTTTTCGTATATCAATGAAAAATTTCATCAAGCAATGAATTAGTTTTATAATCTAACGACGTTTTTCGTTAGTTGATGTAAAATTTAAAGTTAACTTCCATAAAAAAATGAAATATTTTCATTAGTTGATGAACATTTTCGTTATATTTATTTCATAAAGCAACGAATTATTTTCATACAAAATGAGGAAATTTGTTCGTAAATCAATGAAAAATTTCATCAAGCAATGAATTAGTTTCATAATCTAACGAGGTTTTTCGTTAGTTAACGTTAAATTTTAAGTTAACTTTCATACGAAAATGAAATTGTTTCATCAGTTGATGAAGAATTTCGTTATATATATTTCATAAAACAACGAATTATTTTCATACAAATTGAAGAAAATTTTTGCTAAATCAATGGAAAACTTATCGTATATCAATGAAAAATTTCATCAAGCAATGAATTAGTTTTATAATCTAACGACGTTTTTCGTTAGTTGACGTAAAATTTAAAGTTAACTTCCATAAAAAAATGAAATATTTTCATTAGTTGATGAACATTTTCGTTATATTTATTTCATAAAGCAACGAATTATTTTCATACAAAATGAGGAAATTTGTTCGTAAATCAATGAAAAATTTCATCAAGCAATGAATTAGTTTCATAATCTAACGAGGTTTTTCGTTAGTTAACGTTAAATTTTAAGTTAACTTTCATACGAAAATGAAATTGTTTCATCAGTTGATGAAGAATTTCGTTATATATATTTCATAAAACAACGAATTATTTTCATACAAAATGAAGAAAATTGTTGCTAAATCAATGGAAAACTTTTCGTATATCAATGAAAAATTTCATCAAGCAATGAATTAGTTTTATAATCTAACGACGTTTTTCGTTAGTTGACGTAAAATTTAAAGTTAACTTCCATAAAAAAATGAAATATTTTCATTAGTTGATGAACATTTTCGTTATATTTATTTCATAAAGCAACGAATTATTTTCATACAAAATGAGGAAATTTGTTCGTTAATCAATGAAAAAATGAGGAACATTTTTGTTAAATCAATGTAAAATTTTTCGTAAATCAATGAAAATTTCATCATAGATTGAATTAGTTTCATAATGTAACGACGTTTTTCGTTAGTTAATGTAAAATTTAAAGTTAACTTCCATACAAAAATGATATATTTTCATTAGTTGATGAACATATTCGATATATTTATCTCATAAAGAAACGAATTATTTTCATACAAAATTTGGAAAAATTTTCGTAAATCAATGAAAAATTTCATCACGCAATGCATTTTTTTTATAATCTTATGGAGTTTTTCATCAGTTAACGAAAAGTTTTTTTCAATCAACGGATTATTTTCGTCAATTAATGTTGTTTTTTCTTAAGTTTACGTAAGATTTTAATTATTAAATGAAATATTTTCTTAGTTCGATGAAATTTCGTTAAAAAATGTAAAAATTCATGAAATAACGAAATTTTTCCATCAGTTAATGGAAGATTTCCTTTATATACGAATTTTTTCGTCAATTTATGGACTGAAATTCTTCATAGAACTATGAAACCCATGATTGAAATGTTAAAATTGCCTCAAAGATAGAGAAAAACGTTTATCAAGGTTTTCGTTAATGGATGAAACTTTTCATTTGACAAAAAATTACATCTTTTCGTTGAGCCAACGAAATTTGTGATCAAATCACCTAAAAAGCAGTTGATGTAACGATTTTAATACTTTTACGAATAATATTATTTTCAGTGTACAAATTTAAATTTGACATTTCATGAATGATAACATTTAATGCTTGAAACTATT
>OX439483.1:344963510-345064269 GCA_949320155.1 Melangyna quadrimaculata | reverse complement strand
AAAATATTATAGGGTCTTTGATTTGGTACATGAATGTTAACCTAAATAGTATGAAATAGCTCATACTTATTAAGAAAAATAACATACAATCAATGAATTGTTGTCAGATGTATTAAATGACTGCCGTTCTTTGATGTAATGCAGGAGTCATTAATTTTATGAACCTTTCATAGTCGTATGAAAAAAATCATTAAAAGTATGTTTAGGCTTTCATGTTTTTTATGAACTCGATTCTTGGACCGTTTGAGGAATTAATTCATTAAAAATATGCAGTTTTTCCTTGATATTAGGTACCTTTTTGGTTCAGTGTGGTTATTGAAAATTCAAACATTCAATAATATAAACCCTTTCATTGGATGGGCATGATCAGGTGACCTCGGTGGCGCAATGCGTAGTGCATAGGCCTCAGAGGTAGTTGGTTTAGGTTCGATTCCAATTGACGGCACTTATTTATAAATTAAAATTGAACATAAAGACTAAGCACCACTGAAAAGAATCTGATGACTGGTGTGGCAGCCATGAAATTGCAATAATTCCAGCCAAAATACAATGGTGGTAGCCCACTCAAGTGGTTGTTAAAAATTCAAATATTCAATAACGAAAAAAGATTTGGTCATTGAGAATAATGCAGACCGTTGAAAAATTGACAAATATCAATCAATAGTTGCCTCTTTTCGCCTACTTTTGTTGTTGCTTTTGGTCTTGTTGAGTCAGTTTCCATGTTATGCAGATCTCTTCTTTTGTTAACAGTTAAATTATAAAACAGTATCATACCTAGTTCAATAATATTATTTTCAATGTTAATTTGTAGATAAGCAGATTTTCTTCCTCTGGTTTATTGTGTATTGTATATTTTATATAATTAGGGTGGCCCTAACAATTGTAATTTGTAAATTTTGATCAACTACCTGTAAAATCTTTGTTAAAAGTTTTAAAAATAATCATGAATTTTTGTTTGATATTTATATGATCCCTGTGGTAGCCCGTAGCGTAATGGTTAGTGCGTTCGACTGTCACGCTGGAGGTCTGGGTTCGCTTCCCAGCCTCGTCCACCTAAAAACTAAAATGTTTTTTTCAGGGCTACTGCCTCTTGCGAGGAATTGACAAATCCTCCAAGAGTATCACTTGTCACGAATAAGTGCTTCTCGTCTAGCCGTTCGGATTCGGCATAAAATTGTAGGTCCCTCCCATTCCTGTTGACAGGCGCACACAGGAATGGTTGCGAGTTGTTAGTCACTAGGCCCTGGTTCTTCACGAGCCGTTGTGCCACCCGATTTTTTTTTTTTTTTTTATATGATCCCTAAGACGATGGAAATTTTAAAAGCGAAATTATTGTTTTTTTTTTTTTTATATCAATCTATGAATTTTTATACCTTTGGGGGTAAGGTTTCCTTTAGGCACATGCTTCGAAAAAAAAATTCAAATGATGTATAATAGCATATAATCACGAGACTGTTTTTTTTTTGCGCGGAAATTGTTGTTAAAAAAGTTATAAACAATTTAAGTTTGTACCGTACCTTCTTGAAAACTATTTTTTAACTCAATATGCAGTTCAAAATGGTTCTTTTGTCTTGTCAAAACAATATCGTATATTAATATGAAATAATGATTCAAAACTTGATAAATAATTAACAATTTATAAATTATGAGGAAACACAATTAAATTTAATTAAATGTCTGCGCTTTCATTTTAAATGTCCTTTTCGGGTCCTCTGTCCTGCTCCCGCGACTGCGTCGCTCCGCTTTGGGTATGCTCAGTCGTCTGGCAGTCGCCTATGTTGTCAGTCGATCTGTTATCAAAGTTTTTTTTGTAGTAAACAGTTCGGGTCCTCTGTCCCGCTCACGCGACTCCGCACAGTGGGGCCACTTGTATGAGAGAGCGGAAAAAACTCCATAAAAACTAAACCACTGTACCGATTTTTTTGAAATTTTCAGGAATGATAGCTAATGATAAGACAACTTCACACTATTAGTTTCCGCCCACTGCCCTGCTAAGTTTTTTCTCGTTTTAATAAAAAAGTGTTTTTTTTATTTTTTTTTTTTTGTTTAGACGTGTTCTTATAGATCAATAAAATTTGAACTCCTTGAACGATTTTTATGAAATTTTCAGGCATGTGGAGGATAGTAAAAGGAACAACCAGTGAAAATTTCAACCCACTTCTAAAAAAACGGTTTTAACCCAGGTTATTGTTTTTAGAAAGAAATAGGGGAAAACGGCAAGATAAATGGAACAACTTTATTATTATTCTATAATAATATTTACAACTTAACTAAAGTTATTTTTAATAAATAAATAACTAAATAAATAATGAAATAAATTTAACTCGATTTCATTTCAACTTAACTTAGTTTTAATTCAATTAAACATAATATAAATTCAATTTAACTAAATTTAATTCTGAATAGTGAAAAAGAAAACAATTTACGGCTCACATTATCAATTGGAGTGCTTCGTCACTACAGGGAAAGTGTTTTTTTTTGGTTTCAGGTCTCATGTACGTTATTTCTACTGCCAACTTCACTGTTTCTATCGCATATGCTTTAAATTTCTCTGAGTCAATTGATGAGTTGCTATTAATCACCTCCAATATAACTCCAAGTCGGCGAATCAGGTTTTCGTTAACTTGAGTTATTTCGGCTGTCAAATGGGGATTTCGAAAAAAATACTCTCGATGTGTTTCTAGTATTACTGGAGCCGTATCCCTGCTTAACAAAATCAACCTTTATCCCTAATTCAGAGACAAACCGCTTTTGTATATGCTCCTTTGCTATTGCTTTTATTGGGAGAGTAGTTTTCGTAGTCCTCCAACTCTGGAATTCCAGGTTATATCCTAAGTGAAGAATATACTCCATAAATATTATTCTCGCATGAAGTGGAGAAATTCCAAACTGAAGTGCTTCTTCTTTCCAAACCTTTGTTTCATGTTTTGATAGATCATTCATCTCCGATGGACGAGCACCACAAATGAAGCAGTTGCTTGATGCAGTTGTGTTAGTAACATGCTGCGCTACTTTCACGTCCAGCATTGTAAAATGTAAGATGGTCCTTACTGTTATAGTACTATTGTCGTGCTGAAGGATTGTTGGTCGCAAGTTATTTATCTCATTCTGAACACGCCCTTTTTCCAATCTTATCAACTCAGCGGTTTCTTTTAGGAATTGAAACCTTATAGGTCTACAGTATCGAGTAGAGGAGGGTCAGGGGTTGACCCATATTTCATCTACTTGATTTGCGAATAAAGTAATTTTAAGTGGCACAATTGAAGTCATAAATAAATTTGAGTCGCTTTTTGTTTCCCTGTCGTCATAAGATGGCTGAGAGAACTCATTCTGGCCGGATGAACCGTCAAACCCCCATTTCATATGTAAAACTAGTTCACTGTTTTTCAATGTATCTAGTTCCTCGTCTTGTTTGGTTTTTAAAATTTTTTCTGCTGTGTGGTCGACCAAACTCTGTAAAAGAATCTCGGCAGAAGATTCTGTAATGTTTACATCACTTGGGTAACAGTCTTTCTTCGCTTGTTGGATTTTCTTATAGCTGGGAAAAATATTATGGCCAACCTTTTTTATAGCTCCTCTGATGACCTCATATTGGAATCTAGTCAAATTAGCCTGTGTTAAATTGAGAGTGTAAGATCGGCGCTGAAAACTTCGGCTTGGCTAATTGGCTGGTAAGAAGAAGCAGCAGCATCGATTAGGTCCTGCGAATTAGAATCTTGAAGAGCGCGAACTTTGCTTCTTCTACTTTTTCCACAGCACTGATCAAAATTCTTTGAAGGTCTTCCAGGTCTCCGCAACTGGGACTCACAATCAGTCTGATTATCGAGTAAAGTGAATACAAATTCATTTTTCATCCACTCTAAAAACTTATTTTTAAATTTATTCCTATTAAAATTAACACTTTTTAACAATATAAATTGAGGCAAAAAACGCTTTTTTATTGAACCACAAATTAAGGGTAAATAATCATAAAATTCCAAATAATATTTCTCGCTTATAAAAGTTTCTATTGATCCATTACTTAATAATACCTCACACAGATCACTATATTTTATTTGAATTGTCTCCATAATGAGAATATTAATATTCACACTCTTTAAGAATAAGTCTGACTGATAATTATATAAATTAACAAAGAGATTACGAACTGACCTATACCAACCAACGATGTAAACAATTTTGTTTGTTGTTGTTGAAGATGTTGAATATAACAACAACCACATTATACTCTTTTCTGCATTGCTTTCCGACCGTTATATTAAAATTAAAAGTTTTTAATGCAACAATAACAACTTGGTGGTCTACAGCAAATTCATACTTTCTTTGTAATAGACCACCAAATTGTTGTTGTGACATTTAAAACTTTCATCTTTAATATAAATTTCAACTTTAATATACGGTGAGAAAGCAGTGCGTGCAGCCTGCAATTCAATTTTTATAATTGAGGAGTGACGTTTCAAAAGAGAATATAAATACTACTTAAAGTCATTTCTCAAAAAATTGAAAAAACCAAAATTGTAATTTTCCATATAATTTTAGGTTTTCACTTGTTTTTAAAGTCCAATTTATAGGGTTCAGTTTTGTTTTAAACTAACTTCAACCAACTTTATTGAGCATTCGAATGTGGAGAGCAAAACTTCATACTTAGTTTAAAAAAAAAGTAAAAAATGATTTTATAGCCTTTTGGAAAGTCGCTCCTGAACTCTTGTTTTTATTACTTTCTTTGTTCGGCAGTTGTCTGTAGTTGTCAATGAAATTTATAGGAATTTTAGGCAATAATATTAGCTTTAAGAAAATGATAATTTTAGACCGGAGCTCAGCGGAGCTTTTTTGTAGGCTTACAAAAGTTCACATTATCTGGTTACTATTTCCCACTCGCTCTATTATTTTTTTTAATGTCATTTTTCAAAAATGTGGCCTATTTTATATTTTTTTATTTTTCTTTAGTATATGAACTACTAATATGGTGAGTTTCATAATTGTATCTTTATCTTTACAAATAAAATGATAGTGAGCCAAATTGTTCATTAGTAAAAATAGATGATTTTTGGGTAAAATAATATTGTCGAACTTTCTAAGTCGCTCAGAGCCACAAACAAAAATGAAATGAAAAAAACGAATAAGAACTGTTTTTTCTGATTATTAATGAAGACAATAGCTTATCAAACACCGCAAAAAATAAATAAAAAAAAATGGAATTTTTTCCCTGTTTGCCCCACTGTGCTCCGTCGCTCCGCTTAGGGTATGCTCAGTCGCCAGACAGGCGCCTATGTTGTCAGTGTGTATGCTTTCAGTTTAAGTGTAATAAATAGTACTTTTTAACTTTTATTATGCAGAGCCTACTAAACTTATCTAAAATTTGACCCACGTTTTTTCATACATGATGATTATCAAAAGTGTTGCATACTTTTAGGATTATAGCACAAATCCTATTTTTCATTATGTTTTGTATGTAAGCACATAGTTTTATAGTGCAAACTTAAATTGTTTATAACTTTGTTAATAATTATTTTAAACTAATTAAAATAATTATTAAAAACTATTCATGTTCGTGTTTTGTGGCCCAGCAGACATCTAAAACACATTTTTTTAAGTTTGTTGGCATATGTGCCTAATGGAAACCCGAGACTTTTATAGTGCAAACTTAAATTGTTTATAACTTTGTTAATAATTATTTCCGCGCAAAAAAAATTTCATTTTCGTGTTTTGTGGCCGAGCGGACATCTAAAACACATTTTTTTATATTTTTTGGCGTATGTGCCTAATGGAAACCTAAGGCCAATATTTTTAGAATACAAAACAAGCATTATCTTAGCGGAGGCAGCAGAGAAAACTTCAATTGAAAACAAAACTAAATAAAATATCCGGCATTTTACTCATAATTTTTTATTATTTTACAGTTACATTTAGTTGTAAAAAAAGTAACGGTTTGGTAAAGAAGAAAAATTGGGCTTTTTAAAAATGTATAACATTAATTGAGTCTTTACAGAACTTCCGAAATAATTGACTTCAAACATTCAATTCTTTTAATTCGAAATGGTATAAAATATCGAACTGTCACCTTTAAAGTTCATTTTAGATACCTATAAAAACACATGATCAAAAAAAAAGTTATGTGTCGTAAAGAACCACTTTTCTTGTAAGTAAATCCATCATTAAGTTTTTCAAATTACGAAATTCGTCAAAACCATTTTTGAGATGGATTTCATCATTTGGCTTAAAGTGCGTCGTAGGAACTTCATTTTTTCTTTATTTTAAAGATATTTAAGAATTAGGACATGTACATCTTTTTTTTATTAAACATCGAAATCACACAGATATACCCGTTTTAAGACTGACGCCAATAAAATATTTTCAAATTTTAAAATTTATAAATCTTGAAAATCTGATACAAAATTTGATATATAAAACATAACTATGGGTTGCTCACAAGCTTCACAAAATAATTTCAAATATTAAAATTTAACATTAGACATATTTTTTACAGATAAAATCCAGAAAAAATTTTAAATTGTCAATTTGTCTGCATAAAATTGGCTATAAGTTGGAAAGTACTTATCCGAATTTCAAAGTTTAGATGTCTCACTATTTAAAAACATACAAAATATTAATAGGCAACCATACAGTTTTAAATACTAATACGCTTAAACAGATAAAATAGCATTATTTTGACTAAATAGTCAATATTATAACTTTTTATGCAACCGATTATCAAAATTAAAATTTTGTAATAATGTAAACCAATCAAAAATTATTTTGGTATATAAAACATATTTCTACGATAATCACAAGCTTTAATATGGATTTTTAAACATAATTGAAAGAAATTTTTTGCAAATATCCAGTCTATTGGTCGATAAAATTCAAAAAATATTTATGCACAATTATAGCTGTAACATTCTTCTACAAACATGTGGATATTTTTATATTTGTAAATCTAACAGGAAAAAAAGTATGGGCAAATTAATAAATAAATCACAAAAAAAAACTACATTTAGACAACATTAGAGGCTTCAAAATTAAGTAAAACTTAATTGTTCATAATAAATTGCTTTTATTGGGAGAGTGGTTTTCGTAGTCCTCCAACTCTGGAATTCCAGGTTATATCCTAAGTGAAGAATATACTCCATAAATATTATTCTCGCATGAAGTGGAGAAATTCCAAACTGAAGTGCTTCTTCTTTGCAAAACTTTGTTTCAAGTTTTGATAGATCATTCATCTCCGATGGACGAGCACCACAAATGAAGCAGTTGCTTGATGCAGTTGTGTTAGTAACATGCTGCGCTACTTTCACGTCCAGCATTGTAAAATGTAAGATGGTCCTTACTGTTATAGTACTATTGTCGTGCTGAAGGATTGTTGGTCGCAAGTTATTTATCTCATTCTGAACACGCCCTTTTTCCAATCTTATCAACTCAGCGGTTTCTTTTAGGAATTGAAACCTTATAGGTCTACAGTATCGAGTAGAGGAGGGTCAGGGGTTGACCCATATTTCATCTGCTTGATTTGCGAATAAAGTAATTTTAAGTGGCACAATTGAAGTCATAAATAAATTTGAGTCGCTTTTTGTTTCCCTGTCGTCATAAAATGGCTGAGAGAACTCATTTTGGCCGGATGAACCGTCAAACCCCCATTTCATATGTAAAACTAGTTCACTGTTTTTCAATGTATCTAGTTCCTCGTCTTGTTTGGTTTTTAAAATTTTTTCTGCTGTGTGGTCGACCAAACTGTGTAAAAGAATCTCGGCAGAAGATTCTGTAATGTTTACATCACTTGGGTAACAGTCTTTTTTCGCTTGTTGGATTTTCTTATAGCTGGGAAAAATATTATGGCCAACCTTTTTTATAGCTCCTCTGATGACCTCATATTGGAATCTAGTCAATTTAGCCTGTGTAAAATTGAGAGCGCAAGATCGGCGCTGAAAACTTCGGCTTGACTAATTGGCTGGTAAGAAGAAGCAGCAGCATCGATTAGGTCCTGCGAATTAGAATCTTGAGAGGCGCGAACTTTGCTTCTTCTACTTTTTCCACAGCACTGATCAAAATTCTTTGAAGGTCTTCCAGGTCTCCGCAACTGGGACTCACAATCAGTCTGATTATCGAGTAAAGTGAATACAAATTCATTTTTCATCCACTCTAAAAACTTATTATTAAATTTATTCCTATTAAAATTAACACTTTTTAACTTTTGTTTAAATTGAGGCAAAAAACGCATTTTTATTGAACCACAAATTAAGGGTAAATAATCATAAAATTCCAAACAATATTTCTCGCTTATAAAAGTTTCTATTGATCCATTACTTAATAATACCTCACACAGATCACTATATTTTATTTCAATTGTCTCCACAATGAGAATATTAATATTCACACTCTTTAAGAATAAGTCTGACTGTTATTATATAAATTAACAAAGAGATTACGAACTGACCTATACCAACCAACGATGTAAACAATTTTGTTTGTTGTTGTTGAAGGTGTTGAATATAACAACAACCACATTATACTCTTTTCTGCATTGCTTTCCGACCGTTATATTAAAATTAAAAGTTTTTAATGCAACAATAACAACTTGGTGGTCTACCGCAAATTCATACTTTCATTGTAATAGACCACCAAATTGTTGTTGTGACATTTAAAACTTTCATCTTTAATATAAATTTCAACTTTAATATACGGTGAGAAAGCAGTGCGTGCAGCCTGCAATTCAATTTTTATAATTGAGGAGTGACGTTTCAAAAGAGAATATAAATACTACTTAAAGTCATTTCTCAAAAAATTGAAAAAACCAAAATTGTAATTTTCCATATAATTTTAGGTTTTCACTTGTTTTTAAAGTCCAATTTATAGGGTTCAGTTTTGTTTTAAACTAACTTCAACCAACTTTATTGAGCATTAGAATGTGGAGAGCAAAACTTCATACTTAGTTTTAAAAAAAAGTAAAAAATGATTTTATAGCCTTTTGGAAAGTCGCTCCTGAACTCTTGTTGTTATTACTTTCTTTGTTCGGCAGTTGTCTGTAGTTGTCAATGAAATTTAAAGGAATTTTAGGCAATAATATTAGCTTTAAGAAAATGATAATTTTAGACCGGAGCTCAGCGAAGCTTTTTTGTAGGCTTACAAAAGTTCACATTATCTGGTTACTATTTCCCACTCGCTCTATTATTTTTTTTAATGTCATATTTCAAAAATGTGGCCTATTTTATATTTTTTTATTTTTCTTTAGTATATGAATAACTAATATGGTGAGTTTCATAATTGTATCTTTATCTTTACAAATAAAATGATAGTGAGCCAAATTGTTCATTAGTAAAAATAGATGAGTTTTGGGTAAAATAATATTGTCGAACTTTCTAAGTCGCTCAGAGCCACAAACAAAAATGAAATGAAAAAAACGAATAAGAACTGTTTTTTCTGATTATTAATGAAGACAATAGCTTATCAAACACCGCAAAAAATAAATAAAAAAAATTGGAATTTTTTCCCTGTTTGCCCCACTGTGCTCCGTCGCTCCGCTTAGGGTATGCTCAGTCGCCAGACAGGCGCCTATGTTGTCAGTGTGTATGCACTGTTAGTAACTTTGTTACTAATTATTTTAAACTAATTAAAATAATTATTAAAAACTATTCATGTTCGTGTTTTGTGGCCCAGCAGACATCTAAAACACATTTTTTTAAGTTTGTTGGCATATGTGCCTAATGGAAACCCGAGCCTTTTATAGTGCAAACTTAAATTGTTTATAACTTTGTAAATAATTATTTCCGCGCAAAAAAAATTTCATTTTCGTGTTTTGTGGCCGAGCGGACATCTAAAACACATTTTTTTATATTTTTTGGCGTATGTGCCTAATGGAAACCTGAGCCCAATATTTTTAGAATACAAAACAAGCATTATCTTAGCGGAGGCAGCAGAGAAAACTTGAATTGAAAACAAAACTAAATAAAATATCCGGCATTTTACTCATAATTTTTTATTATTTTACAGTTACATTTAGTTGTAAAAAAAGTAACGGTTTGGTAAAGAAGAAAAATTGGGCTTTTTAAAAATGTATAACATTAATTGAGTCTTTACAGAACTTCCGAAATAATTGACTTCAAACATTCAATTCTTTTAATTCGAAATGGTATAAAATATCGAACTGTCACCTTTAAATTTCATTTTAGATACCTATAAAAACACATGATCAAAAAAAAAGTTATGTGTCGTAAAGAACCACTTTTCTTGTAAGTAAATCCATCATTAAGTTTTTCAAATTACGAAATTCGTCAAAACCATTTTTGGGATGGATTTCATCATTTGGCTTAAAGTGCGTCGTAGGAACTTCATTTTTTCTTTATTTTAAAGATATTTAAGAATTAGGACATGTACATCTTTTTTTTATTAAACATCGAATTTTATGCCAGATACGTAGACGACACCTTCGTAATTTTCGATGGAACATACAGACAAATAGACATTCTAAAGAAATATATAAACAACATTAATAATAAAATCAAATTCACAGCAGAAATAGAAAACAACAACAATATCAACTTTTTAGACCTAAACATAAGCAAAAACAACAACAAACTATATTACAAAATCTATAGAAAACCAACAACAACAGACATTACAATAAACAAAAATTCACACCATCCACATACACAAAAAATGGCAGCATATACTGCATTCATAAATAGGCTCTTTAATATTCCCATGAACCAGAAAGGTTACGAAGATGAAGTCAATACAATAAAACATATTGCCCTTTCAAATGGATACAAAACAGATATAATAGACAAGTTAATTAACAATAAGAAAAAGAAAATAAAAAACAAAAACAAAACTAATGAAGAAACCCACAATATTAATAAATACATCGCAATAGAATACACTAACTTACTACCACACTCTAAAATACGAATTTAAAAAACTAAACATTAACATATCATTTAAAACTAAAAACAATATTCAAAAAATACTACAACAAAAAACAAAAAGAGAAATTAAAAAATGCACAGGAGTATACAAAATTAATTGTGACGATTGTGAAAAATTTTACATAGGACAGACTGGAAGAACTTTCTACGAAAGATTCCAGGAACACAAACCTAAACCCAACACCAAATCCACCTTTGCACAACACCTCATAGAAGAGAACCATAACTACACCAGCTTTGAAGATAATCTCACACCCATGCACATATGTCAAAAAGGAACAACACTCGACGCAATAGAAGAATTCGAAATATATAAAGCAAACAAAAATGAACAAGACAAAATATTAAATGATAAATTAACAATAAAGAATAACACACTATATAACACCGCAATAAACCACCAAAGAAAATAAACAAATATATATTAAAAAAGAGATGTATGATGTATGATCAATTTAAATAGCCCAACAAATTCAACCAACGAAGACACCAACAAAGACTGAACAACACCACAGTCCGAAAGCATAAGCCCGTGCCCGATGATGGATATATAAATCCGAAACGCGTCGCCAAAAAAAAAAAAAAAAAATTAATATATGTTGTGAAAATTTAGCAAAGTAATATAAATAAATAAAGAAAATTTACAAAAATTTTATTTTATTTTATTATAATATTCATATTTTTCACCCAGATATACCCGTTTTAAGACTGACGCCAATAAAATATTTTCAAATTTTAAAATTTATAAATCTTGAAAATCTGATACAAAATTTGATATATAAAACATAACTATGGGTTGCTCACAAGCTTCACAAAATAATTTCAAATATTAAAATTTAACATTAGACATATTTTTTACAGATAAAATCCAGAAAAAATTTTAAATTGTCAATTTGTCTGCATAAAATTGGCTATAAGTTGGAAAGTACTTATCCGAATTTCAAAGTTTAGATGTCTCACTATTTAAAAACATACAAAATATTAATAGGCAACCATACAGTTTTAAATACTAATACGCTTAAACAGATAAAATAGCATTATTTTGACTAAATAGTCAATATTATAACTTTTTATGCAACCGATTATCAAAGTTAAAATTTTGTAATAATGTAAACCAATCAAAAATTATTTTGGTATATAAAACATATTTCTACGATAATCACAAGCTTTAATATGGATTTTTAAACATAATTGAAAGAAATTTTTTGCAAATATCCAGTCTATTGGTCGATAAAATTCAAAAAATATTTATGCACAATTATAGCTGTAATATTCTTCTACAAACATGTGGATATTTTTATATTTGTAAATCTAACAGGAAAAAAAGTATGGGCAAATTAATAAATAAATCACAAAAAAAAACTACATTTAGACAACATTAGAGGCTTCAAAATTAAGTAAAACTTAATTGTTCATAATAAATTGCTTTTATTGGGAGAGTGGTTTTCGTAGTCCTCCAACTCTGGAATTCCAGGTTATATCCTAAGTGAAGAATATACTCCATAAATATTATTCTCGCATGAAGTGGAGAAATTCCAAACTGAAGTGCTTCTTCTTTGCAAAACTTTGTTTCAAGTTTTGATAGATCATTCATCTCCGATGGACGAGCACCACAAATGAAGCAGTTGCTTGATGCAGTTGTGTTAGTAACATGCTGCGCTACTTTCACGTCCAGCATTGTAAAATGTATGATGGTCCTTACTGTTATAGTACTATTGTCGTGCTGAAGGATTGTTGGTCGCAAGTTATTTATCTCATTCTGAACACGCCCTTTTTCCAATCTTATCAACTCAACGGTTTCTTTTAGGAATTGAAACCTTATAGGTCTACAGTATCGAGTAGAGGAGGGTCAGGGGTTGACCCATATTTCATCTGCTTGATTTGCGAATAAAGTAATTTTAAGTGGCACAATTGAAGTCATAAATAAATTTGAGTCGCTTTTTGTTTCCCTGTCGTCATAAAATGGCTGAGAGAACTCATTCTGGCCGGATGAACCGTCAAACCCCCATTTCATATGTAAAACTAGTTCACTGTTTTTCAATGTATCTAGTTCCTCGTCTTGTTTGGTTTTTAAAATTTTTTCTGCTGTGTGGTCGACCAAACTCTGTAAAAGAATCTCGGCAGAAGATTCTGTAATGTTTACATCACTTGGGTAACAGTCTTTTTTCGCTTGTTGGATTTTCTTATAGCTGGGAAAAATATTATGGCCAACCTTTTTTATAGCTCCTCTGATGACCTCATATTGGAATCTAGTCAATTTAGCCTGTGTAAAATTGAGAGCGCAAGATCGGCGCTGAAAACTTCGGCTTGACTAATTGGCTGGTAAGAAGAAGCAGCAGCATCGATTAGGTCCTGCGAATTAGAATCTTGAAGAGCGCGAACTTTGCTTCTTCTACTTTTTCCACAGCACTGATCAAAATTCTTTGAAGGTCTTCCAGGTCTCCGCAACTGGGACTCACAATCAGTCTGATTATCGAGTAAAGTGAATACAAATTCATTTTTCATCCACTCTAAAAACTTATTATTAAATTTATTCCTATTAAAATTAACACTTTTTAACTTTTGTTTATATTGAGGCAAAAAACGCATTTTTATTGAACCACAAATTAAGGGTAAATAATCATAAAATTCCAAACAATATTTCTCGCTTATAAAAGTTTCTATTGATCCATTACTTAATAATACCTCACACAGATCACTATATTTTATTTCAATTGTCTCCACAATGAGAATATTAATATTCACACTCTTTAAGAATAAGTCTGACTGATAATTATATAAATTAACAAAGAGATTACGAACTGACCTATACCAACCAACGATGTAAACAATTTTGTTTGTTGTTGTTGAAGGTGTTGAATATAACAACAACCACATTATACTCTTTTCTGCATTGCTTTCCGACCGTTATATTAAAATTAAAAGTTTTTAATGCAACAATAACAACTTGGTGGTCTACCGCAAATTCATACTTTCTTTGTAATAGACCACCAAATTGTTGTTGTGACATTTAAAACTTTCATCTTTAATATAAATTTCAACTTTAATATACGGTGAGAAAGCAGTGCGTGCAGCCTGCAATTCAATTTTTATAATTGAGGAGTGACATTTCAAAAGAGAATATAAATACTACTTAAAGTCATTTCTCAAAAAATTGAAAAAACCAAAATTGTAATTTTCCATATAATTTTAGGTTTTCACTTGTTTTTAAAGTCCAATTTATAGGGTTCAGTTTTGTTTTAAACTAACTTCAACCAACTTTATTGAGCATTCGAATGTGGAGAGCAAAACTTCATACTTAGTTTAAAAAAAAAGTAAAAAATGATTTTATAGCCTTTTGGAAAGTCGCTCCTGAACTCTTGTTTTTATTACTTTCTTTGTTCGGCAGTTGTCTGTAGTTTTCAATGAAATTTATAGGAATTTTAGGCAATAATATTAGCTTTAAGAAAATGATAATTTTAGACCGGAGCTCAGCGAAGCTTTTTTGTAGGCTTACAAAAGTTCACATTATCTGGTTACTATTTCCCACTCGCTCTATTATTTTTTTTAATGTCATATTTCAAAAATGTGGCCTATTTTATATTTTTTTATTTTTCTTTAGTATATGAACTACTAATATGGTGAGTTTCATAATTTTATCTTTATCTTTACAAATAAAATGATAGTGAGCCAAATTGTTCATTAGTAAAAATAGATGATTTTTGGGTAAAATAATATTGTCGAACTTTCTAAGTCGCTCAGAGCCACAAACAAAAATGAAATGAAAAAAACGAATAAGAACTGTTTTTTTCTGATTATTAATGAAGACAATAGCTTATCAAACACCGCAAAAAATAAATAAAAAAAATTGGAATTTTTTCCCTGTTTGCCCCACTGTGCTCCGCCGCTCCGCTTAGGGTATGCTCAGTCGCCAGACAGGCGCCTATGTTGTCAGTGTGTATGCTTTTAGTTTAAGTGTAATAAATAGTACTTTTTAACTTTTATTATGCAGAGCCTACTAAACTTATCTAAAATTTGACCCACGTTTTTTCATACATGATGATTATCAAAAGTGTTGCATACTTTTAGGATTATAGCACAAATCATATTTTTCATTATGTTTTGTATGTAAGCACATAGTTTTATAGTGCAAACTTAAATTGTTTATAACTTTGTTAATAATTATTTTAAACTAATTAAAATAATTATTAAAAACTATTCATGTTCGTGTTTTGTGGCCCAGCAGACATCTAAAACACATTTTTTTAAGTTTGTTGGCATATGTGCCTAATGGAAACCCGAGCCTTTTATAGTGCAAACTTAAATTGTTTATAACTTTGTTAATAATTATTTCCGCGCAAAAAAAATTTCATTTTCGTGTTTTGTGGCCGAGCGGACATCTAAAACACATTTTTTTATATTTTTTGGCGTATGTGCCTAATGGAAACCTAAGGCCAATATTTTTAGAATACAAAACAAGCATTATCTTAGCGGAGGCAGCAGAGAAAACTTGAATTGAAAACAAAACTAAATAAAATATCCGGCATTTTACTCATAATTTTTTATTATTTTACAGTTACATTTAGTTGTAAAAAAAGTAACGGTTTGGTAAAGAAGAAAAATTGGGCTTTTTAAAAATGTATAACATTAATTGAGTCTTTACAGAACTTCCGAAATAATTGACTTCAAACATTCAATTCTTTTAATTCGAAATGGTATAAAATATCGAACTGTCACCTTTAAAGTTCATTTTAGATACCTATAAAAACACATGATCAAAAAAAAAGTTATGTGTCGTAAAGAACCACTTTTCTTGTAAGTAAATCCATCATTAAGTTTTTCAAATTACGAAATTCGTCAAAACCATTTTTGAGATGGATTTCATCATTTGGCTTAAAGTGCGTCGTAGGAACTTCATTTTTTCTTTATTTTAAAGATATTTAAGAATTAGGACATGTACATCTTTTTTTTATTAAACATCGAAATCACCCAGATATACCCGTTTTAAGACTGACGCCAATAAAATATTTTCAAATTTTAAATTTATAAATCTTGAAAATCTGATACAAAATTTGATATATAAAACATAACTATGGGTTGCTCACAAGCTTCACAAAATAATTTCAAATATTAAAATTTAACATTAGACATATTTTTTACAGATAAAATCCAGAAAAAAATTTAAATTGTCAATTTGTCTGCATAAAATTGGCTATAAGTTGGAAAGTACTTATCCGAATTTCAAAGTTTAGATGTCTCACTATTTAAAAACATACAAAATATTAATAGGCAACCATACAGTTTTAAATACTAATACGCTTAAACAGATAAAATAGCATTATTTTGACTAAATAGTCAATATTATAACTTTTTATGCAACCGATTATCAAAATTAAAATTTTGTAATAATGTAAACCAATCAAAAATTATTTTGGTATATAAAACATATTTCTACGATAATCACAAGCTTTAATATGGATTTTTAAACATAATTGAAAGAAATTTTTTGCAAATATCCAGTCTATTGATAAAATTCAAAAAATATTTATGCACAATTATAGCTGTAACATTCTTCTACAAACATGTGGATATTTTTATATTTGTAAATCTAACAGGAAAAAAAGTATGGGCAAATTAATAAATAAATCACAAAAAAAACTACATTTAGACAACATTAGAGGCTTCAAAATTAAGTAAAACTTAATTGTTCATAATAAATTGCTTTTATTGGGAGAGTGGTTTTCGTAGTCCTCCAACTCTGGAATTCCAGGTTATATCCTAAGTGAAGAATATACTCCATAAATATTATTCTCGCATGAAGTGGAGAAATTCCAAACTGAAGTGCTTCTTCTTTGCAAAACTTTGTTTCAAGTTTTGATAGATCATTCATCTCCGATGGACGAGCACCACAAATGAAGCAGTTGCTTGATGCAGTTGTTTTAGTAACATGCTGCGCTACTTTCACGTCCAGCATTGTAAAATTTAAGATGGTCCTTACTGTTATAGTACTATTGTCGTGCTGAAGGATTGTTGGTCGCAAGTTATTTATCTCATTCTGAACACGCCCTTTTTCCAATCTTATCAACTCAACGGTTTCTTTTAGGAATTGAAACCTTATAGGTCTACAGTATCGAGTAGAGGAGGGTCAGGGGTTGACCCATATTTCATCTGCTTGATTTGCGAATAAAGTAATTTTAAGTGGCACAATTGAAGTCATAAATAAATTTGAGTCGCTTTTTGTTTCCCTGTCGTCATAAAATGGCTGAGAGAACTCATTCTGGCCGGATGAACCGTCAAACCCCCATTTCATATGTAAAACTAGTTCACTGTTTTTCAATGTATCTAGTTCCTCGTCTTGTTTGGTTTTTAAAATTTTTTCTGCTGTGTGGTCGACCAAACTCTGTAAAAGAATCTCGGCAGAAGATTCTGTAATGATAACATCACTTGGGTAACAGTCTTTTATCGCTTGTTGGATTTTCTTATAGCTGGGAAAAATATTATGGCCAACCTTTTTTATAGCTCCTCTGATGACCTCATATTGGAATCTAGTCAATTTAGCCTGTGTAAAATTGAGAGCGCAAGATCGGCGCTAAAAACTTCGGATTGACTAATTGGCTGGTAAGAAGAAGCAGCAGCATCGATTAGGTCCTGCGAATTAGAATCTTGAAGAGCGCGAACTTTGCTTCTTCTACTTTTTCCACAGCACTGATCAAAATTCTTTGAAGGTCTTCCAGGTCTCCGCAACTGGGACTCACAATCAGTCTGATTATCGAGTAAAGTGAATACAAATTCATTTTTCATCCACTCTAAAAACTTATTATTAAATTTATTCCTATTAAAATTAACACTTTTTAACTTTTGTTTATATTGAGGCAAAAAACGCATTTTTATTGAACCACAAATTAAGGGTAAATAATCATAAAATTCCAAACAATATTTCTCGCTTATAAAAGTTTCTATTGATCCATTACTTAATAATACCTCACACAGATCACTATATTTTATTTCAATTGTCTCCACAATGAGAATATTAATATTCACACTCTTTAAGAATAAGTCTGACTGATAATTATATAAATTAACAAAGAGATTACGAACTGACCTATACCAACCAACGATGTAAACAATTTTGTTTGTTGTTGTTGAAGGTGTTGAATATAACAACAACCACATTATACTCTTTTCTGCATTGCTTTCCGACCGTTATATTAAAATTAAAAGTTTTTAATGCAACAATAACAACTTGGTGGTCTACCGCAAATTCATACTTTCTTTGTAATAGACCACCAAATTGTTGTTGTGACATTTAAAACTTTCATCTTTAATATAAATTTCAACTTTAATATACGGTGAGAAAGCAGTGCGTGCAGCCTGCAATTCAATTTTTATAATTGAGGAGTGACGTTTCAAAAGAGAATATAAATACTACTTAAAGTCATTTCTCAAAAAATTGAAAAAACCAAAATTGTAATTTTCCATATAATTTTAGGTTTTCACTTGTTTTTAAAGTCCAATTTATAGGGTTCAGTTTTGTTTTAAACTAACTTCAACCAACTTTATTGAGCATTAGAATGTGGAGAGCAAAACTTCATACTTAGTTTTAAAAAAAAGTAAAAAATGATTTTATAGCCTTTTGGAAAGTCGCTCCTGAACTCTTGTTTTTATTACTTTCTTTGTTCGGCAGTTGTCTGTAGTTTTCAATGAAATTTATAGGAATTTTAGGCAATAATATTAGCTTTAAGAAAATGATAATTTTAGACCGGAGCTCAGCGAAGCTTTTTTGTAGGCTTACAAAAGTTCACATTATCTGGTTACTATTTCCCACTCGCTCTTTTATTTTTTTTAATGTCATATTTCAAAAATGTGGCCTATTTTATATTTTTTTATTTTTCTTTAGTATATGAACTACTAATATGGTGAGTTTCATAATTTTATCTTTATCTTTACAAATAAAATGATAGTGAGCCAAATTGTTCATTAGTAAAAATAGATGATTTTTGGGTAAAATAATATTGTCGAACTTTCTAAGTCGCTCAGAGCCACAAACAAAAATGAAATGAAAAAAACGAATAAGAACTGTTTTTTCTGATTATTAATGAAGACAATAGCTTATCAAACACCGCAAAAAATAAATAAAAAAAATTGGAATTTTTTCCCTGTTTGCCCCACTGTGCTCCGCCACTCCGCTTAGGGTATGCTCAGTCGCCAGACAGGCGCCTATGTTGTCAGTGTGTATGCTTTTAGTTTAAGTGTAATAAATAGTACTTTTTAACTTTTATTATGCAGAGCCTACTAAACTTATCTAAAATTTGACCCACGTTTTTTCATACATGATGATTATCAAAAGTGTTGCATACTTTTATGATTATAGCACAAATCATATTTTTCATTATATTTTGTATGTAAGCACATAGTTTTATAGTGCAAACTTAAATTGTTTATAACTTTGTTAATAATTATTTTAAACTAATTAAAATAATTATTAAAAACTATTCATGTTCGTGTTTTGTGGCCCAGCAGACATCTAAAACACATTTTTTTAAGTTTGTTGGCATATGTGCCTAATGGAAACCCGAGCCTTTTATAGTGCAAACTTAAATTGTTTATAACTTTGTTAATAATTATTTCCGCGCAAAAAAAATTTCATTTTCGTGTTTTGTGGCCGAGCGGACATCTAAAACACATTTTTTTATATTTTTTGGCGTATGTGCCTAATGGAAACCTAAGGCCAATATTTTTAGAATACAAAACAAGCATTATCTTAGCGGAGGCAGCAGAGAAAACTTGAATTGAAAACAAAACTAAATAAAATATCCGGCATTTTACTCATAATTTTTTATTATTTTACAGTTACATTTAGTTGTAAAAAAAGTAACGGTTTGGTAAAGAAGAAAAATTGGGCTTTTTAAAAATGTATAACATTAATTGAGTCTTTACAGAACTTCCGAAATAATTGACTTCAAACATTCAATTCTTTTAATTCGAAATGGTATAAAATATCGAACTGTCACCTTTAAAGTTCATTTTAGATACCTATAAAAACACATGACCAAAAAAAAAGTTATGTGTCGTAAAGAACCACTTTTCTTGTAAGTAAATCCATCATTAAGTTTTTCAAATTACGAAATTCGTCAAAACCATTTTTGAGATGGATTTCATCATTTGGCTTAAAGTGCGTCGTAGGAACTTCATTTTTTCTTTATTTTAAAGATATTTAAGAATTAGGACATGTACATCTTTTTTTTATTAAAAATCGAAATCACACAGATATACCCGTTTTAAGACTGACGCCAATAAAATATTTTCAAATTTTAAAATTTATAAATCTTGAAAATCTGATACAAATTTTGATATATAAAACATAACTATGGGTTGCTCACAAGCTTCACAAAATAATTTCAAATATTAAAATTTAACATTAGACATATTTTTTACAGATAAAATCCAGAAAAAATTTTAAATTGTCAATTTGTCTGCATAAAATTGGCTATAAGTCGGAAAGTACTTATCCGAATTTCAAAGTTTAGATGTCTCACTATTTAAAAACATACAAAATATTAACAGGCAACCATACAGTTTTAAATACTAATACGCTTAAGCAGATAAAATAGCATTATTTTGACTAAATAGTCAATATTATAACTTTTTATGCAACCGATTATCAAAATTAAAATTTTGTAATAATGTAAACCAATCAAAAATTATTTTGGTATATAAAACATATTTCTACGATAATCACAAGCTTTAATATGGATTTTTAAACATAATTGAAAGAAATTTTTTGCAAATATCCAGTCTATTGATAAAATTCAAAAAATATTTATGCACAATTATAGCTGTAACATTCTTCTACAAACATGTGGATATTTTTATATTTGTAAATCTAACAGGAAAAAAAGTATGGGCAAATTAATAAATAAATCACAAAAAAAAAACTACATTTAGACAACATTAGAGGCTTCAAAATTAAGTAAAACTTAATTGTTCATAATAAATTGCTTTTATTGGGAGAGTGGTTTTCGTAGTCCTCCAACTCTGGAATTCCAGGTTATATCCTAAGTGAAGAATATACTCCATAAATATTATTCTCGCATGAAGTGGAGAAATTCCAAACTGAAGTGCTTCTTCTTTGCAAAACTTTGTTTCAAGTTTTGATAGATCATTCATCTCCGATGGACGAGCACCACAAATGAAGCAGTTGCTTGATGCAGTTGTGTTAGTAACATGCTGCGCTACTTTCACGTCCAGCATTGTAAAATGTAAGATGGTCCTTACTGTTATAGTACTATTGTCGTGCTGAAGGATTGTTGGTCGCAAGTTATTTATCTCATTCTGAACACGCCCTTTTTCCAATCTTATCAACTCAGCGGTTTCTTTTAGGAATTGAAACCTTATAGGTCTACAGTATCGAGTAGAGGAGGGTCAGGGGTTGACCCATATTTCATCTGCTTGATTTGCGAATAAAGTAATTTTAAGTGGCACAATTGAAGTCATAAATAAATTTGAGTCGCTTTTTGTTTCCCTGTCGTCATAAAATGGCTGAGAGAACTCATTCTGGCCGGATGAACCGTCAAACCCCCATTTCATATGTAAAACTAGTTCACTGTTTTTCAATGTATCTAGTTCCTCGTCTTGTTTGGTTTTTAAAATTTTTTCTGCTGTGTGGTCGACCAAACTCTGTAAAAGAATCTCGGCAGAAGATTCTGTAATGTTTACATCACTTGGGTAACAGTCTTTTTTCGCTTGTTGGATTTTCTTATAGCTGGGAAAAATATTATGGCCAACCTTTTTTATAGCTCCTCTGATGACCTCATATTGGAATCTAGTCACTTTAGCCTGTGTAAAATTGAGAGCGCAAGATCGGCGCTGAAAACTTCGGCTTGACTAATTGGCTGGTAAGAAGAAGCAGCAGCATCGATTAGGTCCTGCGAATTAGAATCTTGAAGAGCGCGAACTTTGCTTCTTCTACTTTTTCCACAGCACTGATCAAAATTCTTTGAAGGTCTTCCAGGTCTCCGCAACTGGGACTCACAATCAGTCTGATTATCGAGTAAAGTGAATACAAATTCATTTTTCATCCACTCTAAAAACTTATTATTAAATTTATTCCTATTAAAATTAACACTTTTTAACTTTTGTTTATATTGAGGCAAAAAACGCATTTTTATTGAACCACAAATTAAGGGTAAATAATCATAAAATTCCAAACAATATTTCTCGCTTATAAAAGTTTCTATTGATCCATTACTTAATAATACCTCACACAGATCACTATATTTTATTTCAATTGTCTCCACAATGAGAATATTAATATTCACACTCTTTAAGAATAAGTCTGACTGATAATTATATAAATTAACAAAGAGATTACGAACTGACCTATACCAACCAACGATGTAAACAATTTTGTTTGTTGTTGTTGAAGGTGTTGAATATAACAACAACCACATTATACTCTTTTCTGCATTGCTTTCCGACCGTTATATTAAAATTAAAAGTTTTTAATGCAACAATAACAACTTGGTGGTCTACCGCAAATTCATACTTTCTTTGTAATAGACCACCAAATTGTTGTTGTGACATTTAAAACTTTCATCTTTAATATAAATTTCAACTTTAATATACGGTGAGAAAGCAGTGCGTGCAGCCTGCAATTCAATTTTTATAATTGAGGAGTGACATTTCAAAAGAGAATATAAATACTACTTAAAGTCATTTCTCAAAAAATTGAAAAAAACAAAATTGTAATTTTCCATATAATTTCAGGTTTTCGCTTGTTTTTAAAGTCCAATTTATAGGGTTCAGTTTTGTTTTAAACTAACTTCAACCAACTTAATTGAGCATTAGAATGTGGAGAGCAAAACTTCATACTTAGTTTTAAAAAAAAGTAAAAAATGATTTTATAGCCTTTTGGAAAGTCGCTCCTGAACTCTTGTTTTTATTACTTTCTTTGTTCGGCAGTTGTCTGTAGTTGTCAATGAAATTTATAGGAATTTTAGGCAATAATATTAGTTTTAAGAAAATGATAATTTTAGACCGGAGCTCAGCGGAGCTTTTTTGTAGGCTTACAAAAGTTCACATTATCTGGTTACTATTTCCCACTCGCTCTATTATTTTTTTTAATGTCATATTTTAAAAATGTGGCCTATTTTATATTTTTTTATTTTTCTTTAGTATATGAACTACAAAAATGGTGAGTTTCATAATTGTATCTTTACAAATAAAATGACAGTGAGCCAAATTGTTCATTAGTAAAAATAGATGATTTTTGGGTAAAATAATATTGTCGAACTTTCTAAGTCGCTCAGAGCCACAAACAAAAATGAAATGAAAAAAACGAATAAGAACTGTTTTTTTCTGATTATTAATGAAGACAATAGCTTATCAAACACCGCAAAAAATAAATAAAAAAAATTGGAATTTTTTCCCTGTTTGCCCCACTGTGCTCCGCCGCTCCGCTTAGGGTATGCTCAGTCGCCAGACAGGCGCCTATGTTGTCAGTGTGTATGCTTTTAGTTTATGTGTAATAAATAGTACTTTTTAACTTTTATTATGCAGAGCCTACTAAACTTATCTAAAATTTGACCCACGTTTTTTCATACATGATGATTATCAAAAGTGTTGCATACTTTTAGGATTATAGCACAAATCATATTTTTCATTATGTTTTGTATGTAAGCACATAGTTTTATAGTGCAAACTTAAATTGTTTATAACTTTGTTAATAATTATTTTAAACTAATTAAAATAATTATTAAAAACTATTCATGTTCGTGTTTTGTGGCCCAGCAGACATCTAAAACACATTTTTTTAAGTTTGTTGGCATATGTGCCTAATGGAAACCCGAGCCTTTTATAGTGCAAACTTAAATTGTTTATAACTTTGTTAATAATTATTTGTTAAATATTATTTTCGTGTTTTGTGGCCGAGCGGACATCTACAACACATTTTTTTTGGCGTATGTGCCTAATGGAAACCTGAGCCCAATATTTTTAGAATACAAAGCAAGCATTATCTTAGCGGAGGCAGCAGAGAAAACTTCAATTGATAACAAAAAAAAAAATAAAATATCCCGCATTTTACTCATAATTTTTTTATTATTTTACAGTTACATTTAGTTGTAAAAAAGTAACGGTTTGGTAAAGAAGAAAAATTGGGCTTTTTAAAAATGTATAACATTAATTGAGTCTTTACAGAACTTCCGAAATAATTGACTACAATCATTCAATTCTTATAATTCGAAATGGTATAAAATATCGAACTGTCACCTTTAAAGTTCATTTTAGATACCTATAAAAACACATGATCAAAAAAAAAAGTTATGTGTCGTAAAGAACTACTTTTCTTGTAAGTAAATCCATCATTAAGTTTTTCAAATTACGAAATTCGTCAAAACCATTTTTGAGATGGATTTCATCATTTGGCTTAAAGTGCGTCGTAGGAACTTCATTTTTTCTTTATTTTAAAGATATTTAAGAATTAGGACATGTACATCTTTTTTTTATTAAAAATCGAAATCACCCAGATATACCCATTTTAATACTGACGCCAATAAAATATTTTCAAATTTTAAAATTTATAAATCTTGAAAATCTGATACAAATTTTGATATATAAAACATAACTATGGGTTGCTCACAAGCTTCACAAAATAATTTCAAATATTAAAATTTAACATTAGAAATATTTTTTACAGATAAAATCCAGAAAAAGTTTTAAATTGTCAATTTGTATGCATAAATTGGCTATAAGTCGGAAAGTACTTATCCGAATTTCAAAATTTAGATGTCTCACTATTTAAAAACATACAAAATATTAATAGGCAACCATACAGTTTTAAATACTAATACGCTTAAACAGATAAAATAGCATTATTTTGACTAAATAGTCAATATTATAACTTTTTATGCAACCGATTATCAAAATTTAAATTTTGTAATAATGTAAACCAATCAAAAATTATTTTGGTATATAAAACATATTTCTACGATAATCACAAGCTTTAATATGGATTTTTAAACATAATTGAAAGAAATTTTTTGCAAATATCCAGTCTATTGGTCGATAAAATTCTTTCTCTTTCGAAAAATATAGGTAAGATACCTGTAAATAGCCCGAACTTGGGCAATACTTTTTTGATATTTAAAAATGAGGTATCAAATGAAAGGCTATAAAACATAGAAGATTATAAAAAGAAAAATTATTTAATTTGGATGACAAAATAAATTGTTAAAAACGAAAGAATTTTCCATAAAGCGAAAAATTCATACCTTTTGAGTGTATTTACTTAGAAAATTGCTAAAAGTTAATGAAAAATTTATAAATTTTGAAATCTAATGATGCACATTTATAGGTGTCACCTTCTTCTACAAATATTTGAGTAATTTTGTCTTTGTAAATCTAACGGGAAAAAAGTAGGGCCGATATTTAAAAGTTTAGCTATGCGATGTGGCTAAATTTGTGTATAAAAATTATTGAGAAGGGGTGAAAAATTTAATACTAAAAGGGTGTGTAAATGACCCGTCAAATTTATATTACATATATTAAATTCAAAACTTGATGAAATTTTTTCGAAATTCAAAAAATAAGTATGCACAATTATAGCTGTAACATTCTTCTACAAACATGTGGATATTTTTATATTTGTAAATCTAACAGGAAAAAAAGTATGGGCAAATTAATAAATAAATCACAAAAAAAAACTACATTTAGACAATTTTAGAGGCTTCAAAATTAAGTAAAACTTAATTGTTCATAATAAATGATACACGCAATTAAAGTAGAAATTTTTAAATTAAATTTGTGTGTAAAAATTATTGCAAAATATTAAACAAATTTGTACTAAAAATGTGTTTTAATGAAAAATCAACTCAATTTTTCGTACATACTTTAAATTCAAAAGTTAATGAAAAATTTTAAAATTTTAAAAAACTAATGATGCACATTTATAGGCGTAACCTTCTTCTACAAATACGTCAGTAATTTTGTATTTGTAAATCTAACGGGAACAAAATTAGGGGCAATTTAATGAAATAAATCACAATAAATCTCCATTTAGCCAAATTTAGAGGCTTCAAACTTGAGTAATACTTAATAGTAAATAACAAACGATACATGAATTTAAGGTAAAAATTTACAGTCTAAATTTCTGTGTTAAAATTTTAGAAAAATCTTTAAAAAAAATCATACTAAAAAAGTGATTTAGTCAAAAATCAATTCGATTTTTGGTGCTTTAAATGCAAAAGTTAATACAAAATTTATAAATTTTGAAAAACAAAACCAACACTGTAATTGCCCTAATCCTCATCTTAAATATTGCTGATAAATGTTAAGTGATTATTTCAACAAAAGTCACTCTAAAATTAGTTTGATTGATTTATTTACCAAAAAATGCAAAATGTACAATGCCTTTTCAACGAATTTTATATTTATATTTTCACCACGCCAATAAAATATTTTCAAATTTTAAAATTTATAAATCTTGAAAATCTGATACAAATTTTGATATATAAAACATAACTATGGGTTGCTCACAAGCTTCACAAAATAATTTCAAATATTAAAATTTAACATTAGACATATTTTTTTCAGATAAAATCCAGAAAAAATTTTAAATTGTCAATTTGTCTGCATAAAATTGGCTATAAGTCAGAAAGTACTTATCCGAATTTCAAAGTTTAGATGTCTCACTATTTAAAAACATACAAAATATTAATAGGCAACCATACAGTTTTAAATACTAATACGCTTAAACAGATAAAATAGCATTATTTTGACTAAATAGTCAATATTATAACTTTTTATGCAACCGATTATCAAAATTAAAATTTTGTAATAATGAAAACCAATCAAAAATTATTTTGGTATATAAAACATATTTCTACGATAATCACAAGCTTTAATATGGATTTTTAAACATAATTGAAGGAAATTTTTTGCAAATATCCAGTCTATTGGTCGATAAAATTCTTTCTCTTTCGAAAAATATAGGTAAGATATCTGTAAATAGCCATAACTTGGGCAATACTTTTTTGATATTTATAAATGAGGTATCAAATGAAAGGTTATAAAACATAGAAGATTATAAAAAGAAAAATTATTTAATTTGCATGACAAAATAAATTGTTAAAAAAGAAAGAATTTTCCATAAAGCGAAAAATTCATACCTTTTGAGTGTTTTTACTTAGATAATTGCTCAAATTTAATGAAAAATTTATAAATTTTGAAAATCTAATGATGCACATTTATAGGTGTCACCTTCTTCTACAAATATTAGAGTTATTTAGTCTTTGTTAATCTAACGGGAAAAAAGTAGGGGCAACTTAATAAAATAAATCACAAAAAAGCTCAATTTAGCCAACTTAAGAGGTTTGAAACTTCAGTAATACTTATAAGTTCATAACAAGGGATACATGAATTTGAGGTAGAAATTTATAATCTAAATTTCTGTATTAAAATTTTTGCAAAATCTTAAAAAACTGTATACTAAAAATGTGATTTACTGAAAGATCAATTTGATTTTTGGTACTTTAAATGCAAAAGTTAATAAAAAATTGATACATTTTGAAAAAAAAAACCCAACATACCAATTGCTCTTAGTCTCTTCTAAAATATTGCTAATAAATGTTAAGTGATTATTTCAACAAAAGCCACTCTAAAATTAGTTTTATTGATTTAATACCCAAAAAATGCAAAATCGATCATGCTTTTTCAACGACTTTTATTTTTATATTTTCACCACGCCTATAAAATATTTTCAAATTTAAAAATTATAAACCTTAAAAGTCTAGTAAACATTTTGATATATAAAACATAACTGTGCGTTGCTCACAAGCTTCACAAAATACATTTTAAAATGGTCCATTCGTCTGCATAAAATTGGCTATAAATCGGAAAGTACTTATCATTGTCTCACTATTTAAATACATACAAAATATTTTTAGATGTCCACACAATTTTAAAGACTAATACCCTTAAACAGATAAAATAGCATTGTTTTGACTAAATAGTCAACATTATAACTTTTTATGCAACCGATTATCAAAATTTAAATTTTTTAATAATTTATACCAATAATGCAAATTAATCAAAAATTATTTTGGTATATAAAACATATTTCTACGATAACCGTAAGCTTTAGTATGGATTTTTAAACATAATTAAAAGAAAATTTTTGCAAAAATCCAGTCGATAAAATTTTTTCTTTTTCGAAAAATACGTAAAATACCTGTAAATAGCCCGAACTTGGGCAATACTTTTTTGATATTTATAAATGAGGTATCAAATGAAAGGCTATAAGACATAGAAAATTATAAAAAATTATTTAATTTGCATGACAAAATAAATTGTTAAAATAGAAAGAATTTTCCATGAAGCGAAAAATTCATACCTTTTGAGTGTATTTACTTTGAAAATTGGTACAAAATAATATAAAATTTATAAATTTTAAAAAACTAATAATGATACACTATTTAAGATGTAAATATCTTCTACAAACATTTGAGTAAAAATAATTGACAGGAAATCGATCGATCGGTCGATCAAATGGTTTCTTTTTGGAAAAATATACACTTGAATTTTGATAGATATTTATAAATGATATACAACATAGAAAATTATTTCATTAAATACAAAAATAACCTGTGACTGGTCGCTAGGACGATTAGTTAAGAAGCAAATACCAAAGTAGAAAATGTGTTGATTTTGTGAAATAGTTTTGTCGTGTAGTGCGATATAATGATTGAAAGGTGGTACTCCCTAGATCAGGAATATGCCACTTTTAAGTCACTAGGACAAGTAGTTGTGCCGCAAATCGAGTTTGAAGTTAGAAAAAGTGTTAACTTTGAAACCTCTAGGACGTTTAGTTTAGCCGCAAATCGCGTTTAAAGATTAAAGATAATAGCATGCAATACATCAATGGAAAGGCAGCATTCACGAATATTTTTTTAATTCGCTAGGACGCTTAGTTAAGCCCCAAATGTAAATTTCAAGTCAACTTAAATACCTACCTACCCCCAAAATCTTGCAAACAAATTTAATGTTTATATAAATACTTATACACATAAAATATACAATACATATACATAGCTACAAATCACATTATTATTTAGTTAAATAAAGATCACAATAAGCTGAACTTTTACGTGAAAACCCTACAAACAACAAGTAAGACCGCACTCGACAGAAATACTATACTATACTTATATGCATATGTACTATTCAGATACAGAGTTTAAGTCTGCGAAACGACTGTTAACCACGGGTGGCTATTTTATACCATATGTTCTATTTAGCTAATGTGTGTTAGTCTGCGAAGCGACTATTTTTGCGGGTGGCTAGTATACTCATAATCTGAGTGTAATGACCTTCATACTAAAGTGTGGGTGTGTAGATCTCCTTTCATTGTTTCCGTGTCGTTTTTATTCTTAAAAAAATTGTATTATCATTGTGGGCCATAGGTCAATTTAATAAAAAGTTTCAGTATAGTTTTGGACGTGGTTAAGATTGACATTTTTTTTTATATTGTATATATGATCTGTTATTCAATCTATATTGAATTATAGGTAGGCCAGTCAATAATTACATAAAAAAGTGCTAAATTCGCAAAGCGCAATGTAGTTGTCCATTTTTGATATTGTGTTGGGGCATGTTAGAGTAGTCTATAGCCAAGTTTGCAACTTCGAAAAACCTGTGCTCGCTGGATAAAAATGCAACAGTGAAAAAAACGCTAAAATCACCCCTTATTCCGACATTTTCCTTTATTACTTTGCAAATATGCAACATAAGAAAAAACCGTCTACTAGATTTAGATTAGATTTAGATTTATATTTAGATTTTGATTTATTAATTGATTCAAAAAGAAAATTTACAATATTGGATTTTTAAACATAAATCTTTTTGGCATGGCCTGAAGGGCCGCTAGCCAGATGATAGCCGTATTAAAACAAATTTTCAAATTTTGTAAATTAATTGAGTGTTGATAACAATTACTATATAAACAAATAATTTAAAACTAAGAACATAATAATTTGAATTTTTTTATTTAATAATTAAATAGGGACATTGTGCCACTCGTGCAAATCTGGCGAAACTGGCTTGACTTTTCGAAGCCAGTAGTAGTTGTGAAGTGGACTCGTTCAGTCTTCTATATAAGGCGATCTTGATAGCAGTTGGTGAAAATGTTGTAATTAAATAATTCTTTCTGCCACAACTTTGAAAGGGTGGCGGCACCAAGAAATTTAAACATTTCCAAAATAGGCAACAATATTCAAATATGATTTTAATTGATTAAAAAATCTCTTAATAACCCGAATTTGTTGGGATTAAATTTTTCGCTCGGGAAATATGGGATTTTGGGGCTTCCAGGTGACATTATTTGGAACACAATATTCTCTTCCCGATTTGTCAAGTCATATGCTGGATTTCCATCTATGTAAAATTAAATTGAAGAATTTTTGCAAAGACGATGTATAGGAAAACATTTAAGAAATCTATTTTTTTTTTTTTTTTGATAAAATTGTTTGATTTAAAGTTATTTTTGGTGACATTTGGAACGAAATATTCTATGTATGCCAAAATTTAGTCTATTACCAATCTGACAAGGTATGAACTGTCAAATTCCATTAAAGGATGGCTACGATGACTATGGATTAAAACACCTCTAAAATCCCGATTTTTTTTTTGAAATATTATAGAACCACATTTGTCTCGTGTGTTGTGTTGCTGTGTGGCGTAGGAAATATATGGAATGACAGCGACACATGACTCCACAACACAAAACACGAGACGTATGAGGCAAGCCAGTTGACGAGCAAGTTGCTCAAGTTTGGAAAGCCAGTATTGGCTCATGTGGCCTCAGCATAAAAACAAACTTAATCGATTTTCTAATCCAGTTCCGTCATGGAAGGATCGGATTTTCGACTGGTTTTCATTACATGAGTTTAAACTTCGATTTGAAGTTGTGCTTAAATTTTGTTGAGATTACAGAAGAAGGATTTTGGTCAAATCATTAAATAAAATTGAATACACACACATAAAAAAAGTCCATATTTTTGAACAAATTTGCAAAAAAAACAAAACAGTTCATTATACATACACAATTTTGGGTCGACTGTTCTCTTTAAGTAGGATTGATTTCGTTGAGTGGTAATGAGATTTGTTTATTACCACTGAAAGTATAACAAGGTTCGAATCAGCTTCGGGGTCCAGCTCGCTTTAACACCACACAAAGTGACCCACTTCTGTGGGTCAAAAGTCCATAAATCAGTTGTGAACTTTTGACCCACTCCGATAGGCCATACAAAAATCTTGTGGACTTCTGGCCCATTGATTGTGGATTTCTAACCCACTTCAGGGATCACTTTATAGATAGTTTTCTTTAACAAGACTGCTTTGGGTGGACCGCTTCGCGGGTTTAAAGATTTTAACTCCCTTTTCGGGTCCTCTGTCTCGCTCACGTGACTCCGTTGCTCCGTTTAGGGTATGCTCAATGCTCAGTCGTCGTGCAGGCGCCTATGCTGTCAGTCGATCTGTTATTAAAGTTTTTTTGTGCTAAACAGTACTTTGGGTGGGCCGCTTCGCGGGTTTAAGGATTTTAACTCCGTTTTCAGGTCCTCTGTCCCGCTCACGCGACTCCGTCGCTCCGCTTAGGGTATGCTCAGTCGCCAGGCAGGCGCCTATGTTGTCAGTTGGTGTGCTTTAAGTTTACGAGTAGTAAAGAGTATGCAAACTAATTCTTAACAAAATAAATAAATAATTCTTAATTGTTCTGCTTTTTTCACTATTATAATATGAAATTATTGTGGACTTATGATGACCCATTTTCTTATTAAAATTAGGGAATAGTGGGACAAAAGTCCATTATGGACTTTTGGCCTGTGGACTTTTGACCCTGCGCCAATAGTGTCTTGTTTTTAAAACATTAAACTTTACCTAAATAGTCTTTCTATATTTTTAAAGATTTTAATTTATACCAAAAAGTTTCAACTGTTTATTTTTTTTTTTTTGTAAATCATATCGGGAGGGGCTTCAGCCCCTCGAGCCCCCCCCCCCTGGATACGTCCCTGATGCCAGACTTGTCTCCTTGTCTCTGCCCTTCCCTTTTCTTCCGTGTTACATAAGGAACATTTGAGTGGTAAGTCGTCGCGGGGGGGTATGAAATTAAGTGGCAGCAATTCTCCTCTTGCTCGGAATATCAAAGACATTGTTTCAGAGCTAAGGCAATCCTTCAAATACTTGTTTATGCCCAAATCGTAGTGAAGTTTAGGATACGTTTCCCTATGGAGTGAACTTTTAGCTTTTTCCACACTGTCTTCCCTTACTTTGACGTGAAGCTTTTGAAGTAGCTCGTAAAGAAAGGGTTTCCATTCTGGAAGATTACTCAAATTAAGGTTGAAATCAAGACCACAAAAGTCTGCCAAATTCTTCCATTCTTAAAACCATGAGCTTTGGGATCTTATTACTGAGATTGCAATCTTTCTTGCAACTTTGTCTGTTTGACTGTACATAAGTTCGATGATATAGTTCAGGTGTAACTTTAACGATGCAAGATAGAGTGGTGATATCCAGTTTCTAAATGAAGCATATAGTTCGGCGTGGTGTCAGGTAGTCGAAATATAATAGATAAAAACCTCAGGAGTTTTTCGGTGGTTTCAGACTGCTGCCAGCCCCATGATTCTGCAGCATAAAGCATTATGGATTCTGAAGTTGCAAGGAAGACTTGGTATTTCGCACTAAATGCTAGGTCCTTACATCCGTAGACATTTTTCCACACCGTGCCAATTGCGTTCTTGGCGCAAGAAAGCTTTTTGGCCAAGTGTTTTTCTAAATTTAGGTTGCATGTTACAGTGAACCAAGGTACTGGTATTCCCTTACAGTTTCAATTAAATCAGTTCCATAAAAAAAACTTTCACTATAAACTTGTTTGTTATAATATCTTCTAGATTGATTGACATTTGCTGATCTGTTAAACAGTTGTCCAAAATAAAAAGCTCGTAGAAAAATTGTGAAGGATAGGTTTATCACAAAACAATTTTTCGAGCGGTTACACCCATTCAACTTTAAATGCAAGACGTAGATCGAAAAATGAATTGTGTGACAGAAAAGGTGCAAACATTATGGATATGGCAGATCCTTTTGACTGTAAATTATTAAACGGAAGGAGGTGATCTTAATTGAGAGTTAACATTTCTACGTGGAACATCATGCTCCGCGGATTATACTGTAAACACATTATATCTATATGTTGAGTTCGATAAATGGGCTGGAACTCCCAAAACAATGACAACATCTCAAGGAAGTTGATCAAAATTCGTGCAAATTCCCTTTTAATATTAAAAAAACATTCTTTATTTTCGTTAGAAAAGCGTTAGAAACAAAATAGCTTAAGGATTATATTGCAAACGTATTCAGTCTACCTACTAAATTCGAAAAATTGGATTTTACCATCACAATTTGCGTTATTTAGCATTTTTTGTATTAAAGTACTTTACTTTTAACTCAATTTTTTTTTTAGTTTTATTTTTTTTTTCTGGCTGGCCGTCATAGAACTAATTTTTTTAGGTATGAGGAACTCTTAGGAAAGGTCTCTTACACCCGAAAAAAATATTTGTGTATGATATTTCAAAAAATGATATGCTGGCGTGAAGTTAGCATCTCATTTTTTAAAATCAATTTTGTCGGTGAAATCAAACAGAACTATTTTGGAAAACAATCAGGAACTATAGAACTCAGGTGCATGTGATAAGAACTCCAAAAAAAAAATTGAGATGATGACACTTGGTATGCTAACTTCACGGACATGTTAAGGAGTAGGGACTAGAGAGTTAATTTTTAAGAGATGAAGGCCTTTTGTAAGGACCATTCTCTTTTTATTTCAAAATTCTTAAAATTTTCAATTCATTGAAATAATAAAAGGCAATTTATCCAAAAGATAAGGCTATAGTTTATTTTTTGCTAGATAGATATAATTTTATTATTATGTATGTACATATGTATGTATATGTGTACATATTAGTCCAGTAACCTTGTCGTTTCTATGGAAGGCACCGTTGGCGTCAAATATGGTATTTCTGATGTTTTGCTGAGTTGTTCAGGATATTGGCATAATAAATAACATAAGTTTTCGACCTCGAGCGGCGACCGCTTCATGGTCAAAAATCAGAAAAACCGCGATTTTTTCGCGCTTTTTTTAGTTAGTGGTGATTTTAGTCCTACATAACTAATTTTAAATAAAAGCATTCTTGCACGATTTCAAAGTAACTTTATTTGCTTCAACTTGAAACTAAAGTCAACCATGTAGACCCAATGGTTTCCAAAATACAACAATTCAAAATCTAGTGATACAAAATTTAATATAGGTAACAAGTAAAGTAATCAAACAGTATAATGGAAATTAAAGAATGGTTGACATAAATGCACCAAATCACTGAAACGATTAGGTTATGCCAAAAGAATAGAACAATTATACCAGGAGGGGGGTCTATATACCTCCGTTTAGATGGGAGGGGCAATTTTCTAAAAAAAATTAAAATAAGTGGTAACAATACTATTGAAAAACAATGGCTACACCTAAAATATTCTCCAATAGCTTATCTGGAACCGAAAAATCCGTTCTTGAATTTTCTTTTTACATAAAGTTATTTCAATCAATAGTTTTTGAAAAATTTATTTTTAAACTCAAAACTTTTAAAAAGAATATTCTACTATTTACTTAGTAGAAAAATCCTTGGAGTAAATTTCTTTTTTAAAGTTTTGAGTTTGGAAATAATTTTTTTCAAAACTATCGATTAAAATAACTTTATTTAAAAAGAAAATTCAAGAATGGATGTGTGGGTTCCAGATAAGATATAGGAGAATATTGTAAGTGTTACCATTGTTTTTCAAAAGTGTTGTTTTTATCTTAAACCATTTTTTTTAGATATTTGCCTCTTCCATCTTAACGGGGGTATATAGACCCCCCTTCGTATGATTGTCCTATTATTTTGGCTCAACCTACAAGCTTCAGTGCTTTGATGGATTTATGTCAACCATTTTTTATTGCTAGATTTTGAATTGTTTTATTTTGGAAACCATTGTGTCTACAGAGTTGACTTTAGTATCAAGTTGAAGCACATAAAGTTTCTTTGAAATCGTAGAACAACGTTTTTATTTAAAATGACTTCTTTAGGACTAAAATCGCGTTTTTATTTTTTGATTTTTGACCATGAAGTGGTCGCCGCTCGAGGTCGAAAACTTAGGTTATTTATTAGGCCAATATCCAGTACAACTAGCAAAAATCAGAAACACCAGATTTGACGCATACGTGAATTTCAATGAACAATTTCCGTTTTCTTTTTTATTTATTTTATTTTTAAGTCAATACGCAATTAATATTTTCTGGTTTTATCATTCGCATTTAAAAAATAAAAATGTTAAGGGCTCTCCCAAACCAACGCGGAACATTTGCTATGCAGGGCCAATCATTCACAATGATACAAAAAATGACAAATAAATATAATGCTAAACAACAACAAAAACTGCCGTGAGCGAATGTTTTCGCCACTTTCGCGTTGGTTTGGGAGAGCTTTTACTCTTTTTTTCGACCGAAATTTGAAGGCATGTAATTTAATGTAAGCATCTTTGTATATGAAACCTATAGTACTACTATGGAATCGATTTTTCTGTTTCTGTGGCAGCTCTCGTGAGGGCGCAAAAATCGTGCCACGTTGGATTGGAGAGATGTGAATGAGGATAGGAAGAGGAATAAAAGCTGGTTGTTAGAAGGAGAGGAGTGTATTTTGTTGATTCTGACAGTTGCTGACAACAATTACCTGGTGTGAGTGAGATAGTTTTTCGTCATGGCAACGAAGGGGATAATTCGCGAAAAATGAAAAAAATGTTCTCGTTGTCATGGTGCATTGTACAACGGTATGGTTTTTTGTTTGAATTTGAATTTGCCAACAGATTTTTTTGTTGTTTTCTATCAAAGTCTATGATAGTACACAATACACATACATATGTCTATAGATAGGTTAATTATGATTTGATTTGCTTCGAATTTGTTGAAAATTTTCAATTTGAGCTGAAAATCATATTACACCGTTGCTAATTTTCACAATTCATAGGCAAACATAGTCTTACAACGATGCTATATTTCTTTATGAGGCTTTCAAGAACAAACTTTTTGTTCGAAAAAAAAAATCAAGAAACATTTTTTGAGGTTTATTAAAATCAAGAAACATTTTCTGAGGTTTATTTTTTTGGAAAAAAAAAAAATAGAAAAAAACACTTTAAAAGTAATTTTTTTACAGGTAAATTTATCAAAAGTTTGCTTACTTTAAATGTAAAAAAATTGATCAGAACAAAGAATTTCTTTTTGCTACCTTTCAAAAAAATACTTTTAACAGTTAAGACATTTTGATACATTAAAAAATCAACTATTTCTTTTAACGTTTAACAAAATAGGTAGGTACTTTTTGAGATAAATACATTTTAATAAAATTGAAAAAAAACTAGAACATTTTTATAAAATTTAAAAAAGTTAACTTTTTTATATACCTACATATGAAAAAACTTACCGTTAAAAAATGCTTTTAGAGGTAAACAATTTTTGATTAAATAAAAAAAAAACAATTCTTTTACTGCTAAAAAAATACTTTTACAGGAAAACAAATTTTGATAAAATTAAAAAAAAAGTATTTTACATTTAAGAAACTCTTGATAAATTTAAGAAAAAATAGGTTTAACTTTAAAAAATATACTTTTAAAAGTAAAGAAGTTTTGATAAAATTTAAAAAAGAATAACTTTTTACCTTAAAAAAAAACTTTTGGAGGTAAACAAAATTCGAAAATATTAAAAAAAAAACAATTTAAATAAACATTTTGGGAAGATTTAAAAAAATAAATATTTGTTTACCTTTAAAAACTACCTACTTAAGATAAAAATTAAAAAAAAAATATTTTACCTCAAAAAAAATATTTTTAAGAGTAGAGAAATTTATAAAATAAATTAAAACACCTTCTCTGTCCCCATACAAACTTATATAAAATCATCCATACGTCCATTATTTTTCAAAACATCAACCATACGTCCCATGAATTATATATGATACACAAAATTATTTTTTTTTTAGGCTCCTACGTCCATATATCATATATGATTCATAAACATTAATCGGCTTCACTGTCCCCATACAAACTGATATAAAAACATCTCCACGTCCAATACTTTTTTTCAGAAAAAAGCATTATTGTTTAATAAGATGCAACATAGAATGGGTTGGTTGCATAAATAATTGTTCACTGCTGTTAAAAAAAGGATTTAGTTTCGTGTTCATATGTGATTAATGGGCGTATGCTAGCTCATTTCATAGCAATACGTCCAATGAATCATATATGATTGTAAAGTATGATAATCCATATGCTTAAAACTTGAAAACGACTGGACCGAATTGGAAACTTCTTTCTGCAGCTTTGTTTGGAAGAAATTAATACGCGAAGGCTAAGGAACAGAAGAACAGCCTAACAGTTCAAAAAGGGTGGCGCAATAGGCGCAAATTTCGTTTTTTCAGCAGCTTAACTCGAGAATGGTTCGTTTGATTTTCACGATTATAGGTTTGATTGATTTCTTCGCATTTAATAGAGAATTGGGTCGATTAATGGATTAAGAACGAGGCGCATTGAGTCCTTATGTTCTATGAATGGATGCAAGTAGTCGAAAACGGAAATGGTGGCATTTCCTTCCTTGATACGTCCAGTGGAATTGGAAAAAAGACATTCCTGTTTTCACTGTCTTTATGGCTACAATTCGTACGAGTTCTGAAATCGCCTTGGGTTCGGTCTCTTAGGGGATTGAATACGTTGTTATAAGGGGGTCGAACCATCCTGCATTGAAATTGACATTGAATATGTAAGTGGATGAAGAACCTACATGCCACACATTTCAGAGAAGTCTGAAATGGCGAAAGTATTGCAGAAATGAAACATTATCACCAAGGAAAAGAGCACAATGGCTCTCAAACACGTATTGGAATTGGAAACCTTGAATCGCACGTTGAAAGATATACGAAATGATGAACGTTTACGTAATGCAATTATTATGCTGTCAGGCTATTATCTTCATACGCTGCCTGTCAGTGCAAGATCAACTCCGGCAAATGAATTGAACACTTGCCTAAAAGCGTCGGAGATGTGTGAAAAAATTGCAGTTGAAAACGAACAGGCGAGTTTCTTTACGAAATTATCAGTCTGCTGCAGATTTCTCCAGGCAATTGTTGGTGGTGGGCAATGGCGTAATTTCAGTCGACTTAGTCACCGGCGTTATTGAATTTCCACCGAAATTTTGCCGAAATCACGATTTATTTACAGTATATGTTTTAGAATTATGCTGACCATAATTAGCTGAGCGCACGATTTTGGCTGCTAAAAACAAGAAAGTCAATCATTTGAATTCGGTATTCAAAATCAAATCGACGAAGAGTTACATTCATTCTAATCAATAGACTCCTTGATGGATGAAAAATGTACAAATGTATGTCACCTTAGTAAAATATTTATTCACAAAAAAAATATTGTGTATCAAATATGATACATGGGACGTATAGTCGATATTTTTTTTTTTTCAGAAAAAATAATGAACGTATTGATGTTTTAAAATCAGTTTGTATTGGGACAGTGAAGCCGAATTCCAAAATGTATCAAATATGATACATGGACGTGGGACAGACGGAAAAACAAAATTGTATGTATCAAATATGATACATGGGACAGTAAAGGTGTTAATAAAAAAAAAATGAAAAAAATTAAAAAAACTATTTAATTATAAAAAATTAAATCTTTTTACTTTTAAAAAATACTTAAGATAAAACAAATAAAAAAAATCTATTTTACCTTTAAAAAAAGTATTTTTAAGGGTAGAGACATTTTGGCGAAATTTAAAAAATAAATATCTTTTGATCTTTAAAAGAAAATAAAATAAAAACAATTGAAAAAATTAAAAAAAAAATATTTTATCTATAAAAAAATGTTTTTAAAAGAGAAATTTTAGTAAAATTTAAAAAATAAATATCTTTTGTCTATTTAAGATAAGCATACTTTGTTAATTTTTTAGTAAATTTTAATTTTACTTCTTAACGTTATTAATTTTTTAACTTTGTTAAATTTTTACTTAACAAAATTCAAATTTCGTTTATGAAAATTGCATTAAGTAATTTTAATAAATTCGCATTCAAACTAAAGAAATTTTACTTTACGAAGTATTTTTTTAGTTCACGTAAAAGAATTCAATTTAGCTCACCTAGTTTAAAAATTCTTATTCAAATTTTCAAAAACCAAATTTCAATTTTATGAAATAATATTGAAAAATTCACGTGAAAAATTCAATTGTGAATATTTTAACAATAACTATTAGGCAATGTTCAAATTTCGGTTATGAAAATTGTATGAAGTAATTTCAATAAATTCGCATTTTGTAAGGTGTTTGAAATGAAATTTGAACTTTATTAAGTAATTTTAAAAAAATTCACGTGAGAAAATTAAATTAAGTATTCTTTTTTCGAAATTCCCGTGAGTATTTAGACACTACTTACTCAACAAAAAAATTTCCAAATCTTGTTTTTTTAATTCCCGCGAAAAGTAGTGTGTGGAATTTTTACTAGGTAGTTGGAAAATATGCAGATTAAATTTAATTTAAATCAAATTTTGTTTGTAAATTGTTATTTAGAGAATTTTTAAAAATTACTTATTAAATTCAAATTTCATTTTTGAAACTTTTTTCGCACGAATTTTCACATGGTGAACTATAAAATTTTTAAAAACGTTATAATCTAGGAAATTTTAAAAAATTATCTCATAAAGTTAGAATTTCATTTCTGGAAATGTTATAATTTCCACGTGAAAATTCCCCGTGAATTTTTAAACATAGCTTGTTTCATTTTTGAAAACTTTATAGAAATTGTTTATAATACTTTAAAAATTCATTCTTGGACATTTTAAAATGATTGTGAAAAATCGTTAATTTTTTTAAGAAATTACACACAAAATTTAAAATTTCGCTTGAGAAAATATTAAAATCATTTTTAAATTCGGGCTTCTTTCGAAAGAAATTTGATTTTTCCTCGTCACCCAAATAAATGCATATAATTTTCTTATATTTTTCACGCCTAATAATTTTCATTTTTGTCTACGAAAAGTTCACTTCACTTGGATGTATATGAAAAATTTTAGTTAAAAAGGTTTCGTACCGAAATTGTATTTAATTGTAATTTTATTTGGTTTACCATTTATATATATGTATATTTATAATAGATAATATAAAATAACAAGTACCTACCTACTAAATGGCTTTCACCATCTAATATCATATATTTGTCATATCTCCTTAAATATGAACGCAAATAATCAACCTACAAAATTAAAATAATTTCTTCCTATCCCTACATCATATAATAAATTCTTGTATAACTTATTTTCTTTAGTGGCAACATTGGTTACAGCCTTTAATTTGGGCATACAGCTATACTTACTTAACTTGATACAGCATATCTCACACACAACGAAAGAAAAAATACAACCAATAATTCCCTTTAAAATTATATTTATTATCCTACTTCCTCCTCAAATAGAGCAAAAAAAGCTTCAACTTTCCCCTTCGTAAACAAAATTGGTGGAAGAAAATAACAAAAAAAAGGTTAGTGTTGACTCCCTTAAACTAGCTTTAATTTTGTATACGTTGTTCTCGTTCATTTATTGTTGCCTTAAACGTCATTCTTATCGTCAATTTCCTCAATTTCTCACTGTCCTCTACTCTCCAATCTCTCCAGCTTCTTAGTACCAGGGCACCTCACCTCGATTCTCTCAATCGATCGTCGTCATAATAGTACTATAGTTTTTATATACAAAGGTAAGCATTGTATATAAAAACTATAGTACTATCATGAAGAAGATCGATAGAGAGATTTGAGGTGAGCACTACCAGTACTACGAAATTGTAGAGATTGGAGAGTACAGGACAGGGAGAAACTGAGGGAATTGACGATATGAATGACGTTTAAGGCAACAATAAATGAACGAGAACAACGCATACATAATTAAAGCTAGTGCAAGGGAGTAAACACTAAACTCTTTTTTGTTATTTTCTTCCACCAATTTTGTTTACGTAGGGGAAGACTGAAGCTTTTTTTTGCTAAATTTAAGGAGGAAGTAGGATAATAAATATAATTTTAAAAGGAAACAATGTTTATATTTTTTCTTTCGTTGTGTGTGAGATATGCTGCAGCAAGTTGAGTAATGTTGCCACTTTAAGTTGTACATGAATTTCTTATATCAAGTGGGGATAGGAAGAAATTGTTTTAATTTTGTAGGTTGATATTTGCGTTCATATTTAAGGAGATATGACAAATATATGATATTAGATGGTGAACGCCATTTAGTAGGTAGGTACTTATTATTTTATATTATCTATTATAAATTTATACTATATAAAAGAAAGAATTTTAATCGTATTAAATATGACCATTTTTACAAATCACGCTACAGCCTAAACTACAAGTCATAAAAATTCAAACTAAAATTAATACGATTGCAAATTTTATGTAGGTGAGCGATAAGATCGAATTTTTTGAAATTCGCGTATTTAATAGGATAAACGAAGGTAAATGTAGGGCAAAGTCCGATTTCTAACTTCTAAACGCGACGTCGTGGGAACTTCATTTTTTACTTATTTTAAAGATCTTTAAGAATAAGGAAAAAAACACGTACATCTTTTTTTTGCAAAAATCCAAATCACCCAGAAATACCCGTTTTAAGACTGAAATAACCCCAAATAGTATTATATTTTCATGGCTGATTTTTATGATAACATATGTATGTATAGTTAACTTTTCGGTTGGTTAAGATTTGAATTATTGTTTTATTAACAAATTACGAGGTTTTCTAATCAAATTTTTGGATGACCATTTGAACCTTTTTAGGGTCACCAAATAAAAGTCCTTTTGCATTTGGTATTCAATTTGATTACGGAGTTATAGGCATTTAAATGCCCCATACAAAGTGCAAATTGTTTATATTTAAAAAAAAAAAAAGTGTGGGAGTGACCCATTATTTTTTTGCAGAAATGGTATGACCCTAAAGAGGTCTATCGCCTGACATTTTTTTTTTTTTGAAAATCGAAAGTCGGTCGGCTAACTTCGCGGTTTTCGGTTGGTTAAGATTTGAATTATTGTTCTATTAACAAATTACGAGGTTTTCTAATCAAATTTTTGGATGACCATTTGAATCTTTTTAGGGTCACTAAATAAAAGTCCTTTTGCATTTGGAATTCAATTTGGTTACCGAGTTATATGCATTTAAAAGCCCCATACAAAGTGCAACTTGTTTATACTTAAAAAAAAAAGAGTGGGAGTGACCCATTATTTTTTGCAGAAATGGTATGACCTAAAAGAGGTCTATCCCCTGACATTTTTTTTTTTTGAAAATCGAAAGTCGGTCGGCTAACTTCGCGGTTTTCGGTTGGTTAAGATTTGAATTATTGTTTTATTAACAAATTACGAGGTTTTCTAATCAAATTTTTTGATGACCATTTGAACCTTTTTAGGGTCACTAAATAAAAGTCCTTTTGCATTTGGTATTCAATTTGGTTACCGAGTTATATGCATTTAAAAGCCCCATACAAAGTGCAACTTGTTTATACTTAAAAAAAAAAGGGTGGGAGTGACCCATTATTTTTTTGCAGAAATGGTATGACCTAAAAGAGGTCCATCGCCTGACATTTTTTTTTTTTTAATTTGACCGAACGCAATAGCAAATATACAATTCAATTTGAATGCCGAAACGAAAAGGACACCTCATGCTCATATTCCTCCTTTGGGCCATCACGAATCCATCAATCCCAAAATCTTAAAAATCAAACTATGTTCCGCGATTACCAATTTTCCTAAAAATGTTCGAAGATTTTCCTCCAGTGTCCTATGCCCTTCCTTGAGCCAATACGAATTCATCAAGCCCAAAATCGTAAATATCTAAGCAACCGTTCTCGAGTTTTGCATTCAAAACTGGATGTTCCCCGTTTTCCAATTTTCCTGGAAATTTTCCGGGATTTTCCTCCAGTGTCCTACGTCCTTCTTTGAGCCAATACGAGTTCATCAAGCCCAAAATCGTGAAAATCGAACGATCCATTCTCGAGTTATACGCACACACGGACGACATTTCTCTTTTATATTAATAAAATATACATTGTAATAATTTTCAAATTTTAACGTTTTTTATGCTCAACCAGACGCTGTTAAGCCATTTTTTTTTCGAATTACCCACTACCGAGAACATTTGTTACAAGTTAAACACATAAAACAAAAAAAAAAAACATTAGTTTATTAAAAAAAAAAAAGTGACTCGTGAGGTTCGAACCTTGGACCCCTGGCACCATAGGCGGTAACACATCCATCAAGCTACGTTCATTATTACATTTTCATGGCTAATGTTTATGATAACATATGTATGTATAGTTAACTTTTCGGTTGGTTAAGATTTTAATTATTGATTTATTAACAAATTACGAGATTTTCTAATCAAATTTTTGGATGACCATTTGAACCTTTTTAGGGTCACCAAATAAAAGTCCTTTTGCATTTGGTATTCAATTTGGTTACGGAGTTATAGGCATTTAAAAGCTCCATACAAAGTGCAAATTGTTTATATTTTTAAAAAAAAAGTGTGGGAGTGACCCATTATTTTTTTGCAGAAATGGTATGACCTGACATTTTTTTTTTTTTGAAAATCGAAAGTCGGGCGGCTAACTTCGCGGTGGTCAAGAAGACGAAGCTTCTCATGTACAAGCAGCTGATCAGGTAGGTCCTAACCTACGCCTGCCCCATCTGGTTAACCATATCTCCTTCAGCGATGAAGAAGATAAAACTATTCGAGAGAAAGATCTTGAGAATCTGCACAGGACTATATTGGAACCCCGATTGCCGATAGTGGACACGGCAGGGGATAACACCATAACCTTTTCTTAAAGATTTTTAATTATTTTAAGAGACAATTGTTTTGTAATAAAAAAAAAAAAAAATCATGTAGTAGATTAAGAAGCCAAAAATATTTATTTTATACTTATATAAAAAATCATTTTAAGTAGACATAAGAAATAAGTTGGGCCCCTTCTGAGCCAACATTTAAAACATTAGTTAATAATAAGCTTAGTTGTAAGTCAATTGTATATAAAATCTAGCTAAATAAAACAAAATCTTAAATCTAATCTATGAATGTAAACAAATTTTGTGTTGTTTAATTTAGTTTGAAAATCTGATTTTTTTATTGAATTGTGTAGAATTCAATTTGTAGTTAAACTCAGATCAGGGGGTAGTCCTTGTTATTGATTTATGTACATGAAACTAAAGCTGTATTGCTTAGGTGAATGTTACTTGAGTTCTAATGACCTGATCTTTAAATGTAAGGTCTTAAAATGCAGGAGGTATAACAGGCTATACATTTCGGTGGTCAATTTTTTTTTATCAGTGAGGAATTAAGCCAAAAATGCATTTTAAAAAATGCTTATAAAACAGTAAAAATATATCTACCTCCTTAATAGATCTTCTAGTTTGAGGTCAATACAATATTTAAAGCAGTCATAATTTCTATGATTAATTAAATATTTAATATTAAGTTAGAATACCTATGATTTATAAAAAATAATTATTAAATTAACCATTAAATACAAGCTGAATTAGATCGAACTACACAAATTATGTTATTCGCCAAAGAACCAAAATCGAAGAGAAAGTAGGCCAAGTCGATTTATATATAATAATTAATATTATAAATGGTACTTATCGCTGTCTTGTGGCCAAAGGTGTGGTTGCTGCTGAGGTCAAGATCCAAGTGAAAGAATGAAAATGAAAGTCTTTTCGATCGAGCCTGCCCCTGCACATGATTTTGCAGACTCTCTTAGATAAGAGATTAGATGAGTGAAACTCACTCACCATCACCACACCGTTAACCAGTACAAAAGGTATTATCTGCAAAGCAATTGATTTTAACAGGAAAATTTAGAGAACATGAAATATAGACTAAGAGCCCAGGGCCGCCAGACATACGTCATTTTATCAAAGCTAAGATTTTTTCCGCGAACAGAAACTATGGTAGCTAAGAACAAATGGATACTAAGAATCTTCAATCCGGGTGCAATTAAGAGGGAGCGAGTGTTAAAGTTGCATACAAATGTTTCAACATTGTGTTATTTTATCAAAGCTGAATTTTTGATATGTGTTAGGCAGTAGCATACGCAGGATTTTGTTTGGGGGGGGGGGGGGGGGGCTCAGTCTCAATTTTGGTGAAATTTTTTTAAGGTATCACCAAATAGCAAACAAAATTAAACCTTTTTGTATTATAAACCACCAGAAGTTAAATTTCAATAGAAACAAAAAAGAGGAAAACACGCAAAATACTCCCTATAGTTTTGAAATGAATTTTACCTTTCTTTCTTTGTAAACAAATATTTTTTGTTAAAATCCACTTCGATAAAAATCCAATTTATGGACTCGATTTAAACAACGTTAACGGTAATAGGGGTATAGGTGAAAAGTGTATTCACATTTTAATAAATAAAATGTCCGTTTTTTCTTTAAATAATCTTATAGCCAAGGTACTGTTTATTGCACATAAACTGAAAGTACACCAACTGACAACATACACAACCAAAAACCCGCGTATAACGTAACTTTTACAAGTCCTATATGTTTTTTAATGCATTTATTAAGTCTGTTCCTTTCCTTTGAGTGTCTGTGATTTTTAGTCCAAAGTCCTGTCAAGTTCATATAATAGAGATGAAATTGATAGAACTTGGGAACAAAATGCGCAGAAAATCACAGAAATTTAGAGTAATGGAACAGACATTATTATAGTTTAAAGTAGCAGAAGCAGTAGCTATACAAATACAATGAAAAAAATAGTAAAATTTTTCAAGGGTATTCTCATTATACAAATTATTATTTGGGCGTTTTCGTAGTGGTTTCGCTAAACTTATGTTTTACTCAAGTACAGTTTAAATAAGATCAATTATATGTATTCCAATTCGATTTCTGTACTTTTCAAAATAGAAGTTTATTAAATTATTGAACACCAAAAATAGTGCATTGACAAAAACTAAAATAAATGTTTAGGTTATCTTTTAAGTTTTAACTAATCATAATAGTTTAAAACGACAATGAATACGGTCCATTAACTTAAAAAAAAACAGAGTTTTAGAAGATTATCTACCTCTGATTCAAGTTAAAGGCAGTTTTTCGAAATGTGATCAATTGACTACAGCTTTCTTATAATGCCTTATGTCGTAGAATTAGAAATAACATTCGGCAAAACAAGTATACATTTTACAGATATTTAAAAATATTCTTTGAATATTTTATACGTCCACTGAGCGCGAAGATACTGGTTAAAGTATAACTAAAGCATTTGACCACTTAAAAGCAATAAAAAAGAGAAGTTATCAAGGGAGTCTATTATTTTAATTAGTGCACTGCATTCGTTATTTCATTCCAGCTTTTTTTTAAATGGGAAAAGAAGGAACAAATTAAATGTGTGAATTCATTTTTCGAAATTTGACTGATTGCAAGGGAATTTTGTTTCGGTTTCAATATTACGTGTGGTATGAAATAATGATTTCAATACGACATCCATGTCTACTATAGATTTTTTTAAAAATTAAAATTGAAAATACTCCTAAAGTTCAAAATTAACAACAATTAAATTTTAACTAAAAATAAAAAAAAAAAACTTTCCTCGATGATAGCACAGTACACCATATTGCTTGTTGGGGGGGCTCAAGCCCCTTAAGCCCCCCTGCGTACGCCACTGGTGTTAGGGGAGGGGATGGTATCATTTAATTTATTTGACACTTTCCAGACATCTACAGTGGGACCTAACGTGAGCCAGACACTTAAAATCTGTCAAACTAATCGTGCCATTTACATAAAAGAATCAAATCAAGATATTATGTTTTCTGTGGCAAATAAGCAAGACACCTACAGTGGGGAGTTACATCACCTTAAAACTGTCAAAATAATAATTCTTTGTTACTAAAACGTGATTTTTTCGCTTATTTTAGCTGTTTTTAAATGTCTGGCTGATGAATACGCCTCACTGTAGATGTGTAGCTGATGGGGAATTATTTTGAAACAGTTGCCCAAAAAACATATATCTAAATATTAGCTTTAAAACTACAACGTAAATGGCACGATTAGTTTGACATATTTTAAGGGTCTGGCTCACGTTAGGCCCCACTGTAGATGTCTGGCAAGTGTCCAATAAATTTAATGACACCATCCCCTAAGACATATCAAAAATTCAGCTTTGATAAAATAACGCAATGTTGAAACCTTTGTATGCAACTTTAACACTCGCTACCTCTTAATTGCACTTGGATTGAAGATTCTTAGTATCCATTTGTTCTTAGCTTTGATAAAATGACGTATGTCTGGCGGCCCTGGGCTCTATTAGTTAGGGCGTTAAGGGAGCCAACCTTGCAAGACTGGCAGACCGGAGATATAAGGGTTGCCTTCTGACCATGTTTTAACACGAAATTTCACATAAATTAGCATAGAAATCGGGAACCAGACATCGCTTGATATCGTGGTATGTCTCGTTGGATTAAAAAGACTTAAAGCCATAGGAGTATGTTAATTTTTTGACCCCTCCCCCACCCTTGTACGCGGGGAGAGCAAAATACCCCCGGCGGATAAGGGTTTTTATTTGTCAGAAAATAATGGTTACTAAATGAAAATTTATAAAATTTTAAGATGAGCGTCGACGTAGAATTCCATACTCTACAGAATATCCGATGTCCATTTTTATCCATGTATTGGTTTTTTGTATAATTGCTTTTAAATTGGGAGGAGGGGAAGGTGGAAGTTTATCAAACCACCATATATTCGTCTTGGTATAATCTAAGCATATGGCACATGACCTTAGGGTAATTTTTAAAGTCCAATCTTATGCAATCAAAATAATTTCAATATAATTTCCCTAGAAAAAGTTATAACCTTTTTATAAACTGTCGACTAAATTTTCAGTGAAACGAGCATAACATTATCAAATGTCAATGGTATGGTGATGAAATTTGGCACACATGTCTCATTTGTTGTAAGAAATAAGTATCAAAAGAGTCCATACAAATATCTGGGGCGAAAGGGTTTTTATTGAGTGAAAGGGAAAAGTGAATTACTATTACCAGTGAACCCCTCCCAAAACTGGTATGTTGGTTAGAGTTGGCAGAAATAGTTTAATTCTTGTTAGAACCAAAACTCAAAAGGATCCATGCAATGATATTGGTCCCAGGGGTGTTTTTCTTTGTCGGAAGGAAAATATGGGTTATAAACCCAACATTTTATTTTTATGTAATCGAGGTACAAATATTTAATACGGTACATGTTTTTAAAGTACTTTTTAACGCTGAATACAATTTAAGTAAAATTAAGACGATACAAACACCATTAAGAAAGTAATGGTCGTTTTATTGGAAAAATTAATGTATTTTTTGAGGACAGCAGGTAAAACATTTTCCCTCAAAAACCTCCTTTCACAAATATTTGATTTATCTTTTTTTTATTCTCGGTAACAATAAAAAACAAAACATTCCTACCAACTTTCATCAACGTACTAGTTCTGGGGGGGTTTTCGGAGCATAGTTTTAAACTTTTCTGTTTCACTCAAAAAAAAACACCCTTTAGCCCCAGATATATTTATGAACTCTTTTGATTCTTATTTCTTACAACAAATGAAACATGTGTGCCAAGTTTCATCACCATACCATTGAAATTTGTTAATGTTATGCTCGTTTCACTGAAAATTTAGTCATCATTTTATATAAAGGTTATAACCTTTTCTATAGAAATTATATTGAAATTATTTTGATTGCATAAGATTGGGCATTAAAAATTACCCTAAGGTCATGTGCCATATGCTTAGATTATACCAAGACGAATATATGGTGGTTTGATATACTTCCACCTTTCCCTTCCCCCATTTTGAAAGCGATTATACAAAAAACTAATACATGGATAAAAATGGACTTCGGATATTCTGTAGAATATAAAATTCTACGTCGACGCTCATCTTAAAATTTTATGAATATACATTTTATAACCATTATTTTCTGACAAATAAAAACCCTTATCCGCCGAGGGCATTTTGCTTCCCCCGCGTACAAGGGTGGGGGAGGGGTAAAAAAATGAATATATACCTATGGCTTCAAGTATTCTAAATCCAACGAGACATTCCACGATATCAACCGATGTCTGGTTCCAGATTTATAGACTTATTTATGTGAAATTTCGTGTTAAAACATGATAAGAAGGCAACCCTTATATCTCCGGTCTGCCAGTGTTGCCACCGTGGAAACACTTCTTAAAAGTAAATTTAGTATGTGGACTATTAAAGTACCAAAGCTCATCCCTTCAAAATGAAGTGCAACGTTTGACCTAAAATATGGCCTTAACGCCCTAACTATATACTCTTATATGAAAATAACAAAAAAAAAAGGAATAATGAGAACAAAGGCTGAGTTCCAAAAAGTTTTAATGCGGCAGCAATACTCTATTGATGCGCATCTGATACGCAAGCATGCTGCTTTCGCTTTGTAAACATTTTCACGTTTGAGTTTTGGAACTTATGACATTGCATCAGATGCGCATCTGATGCATTTCGGAACTTAGCCAAACTGTGAGTGAATAATCAATCAAGAGAAATGGGTAAAGTTATAATTGAACAGCTAGATAGAATTTAAGATGATAATGAAGTTTAAGATCATCTATCATAAGAAAATAATGATTTTAAGAAATGTAGGTACAGTATGTATGACAAGTAGGTATTTAACATGAATAAATAGGAAATTAAATTCAAGTAAAACAAATTTAATATTTTAGTTAATAAATAATGATAAACATTTGTCAATAAGCTTTTGAGTCTCAAACACAAGCTATTAGAAGAAATTATTGGTAGAAACCAGTCTTACACTAGGTTAGTCGCATTTGCAAAATTGTGTACCTTAACTACCGTTAACCGTTTAAACTGATTGGTCTGTTGTTTGTTGATGAATAAATGGTCTGCATTAAATGTTTTATTTTTCATAAAAACTAAAATAAAAAAGGTAAGTACGACCGAAGAGTTTTTTTTTAGAGGAGGTGAAAGTCCTCTGGAATTATTACCAAAACACGGAGGTACTGTTAAGAACATATTCTGAAATACAATTAAAAAGTACAAGTGACCTCAACTCCAGAAATTATTGTGTTTCGCCCAAGGTATAACAGTGGGCTCTTCAGTCAGTCTGTTATACCCTACTAAGACACAAATTTTGGTCGATGTTTACCGACTCTTATAAAAATCACAGCAAAAAGATACTGTGAATTTTATTATTCTAGGGGAATTTGATTAAATTCGTGCACCTAGAAAATAAATACCCGTGGTCAGGTTTTTTATAATAAGAAGATGAAGAAATTAAAATATTAAAATATTGAAATTACTTCTGTTTTAAGTGGAGTGAATGAATAAAATTCAATTAAAAAGTACAAGTGACCTCAACTCCAGAAATTATTGTGTTTCGCCCAAGGTATAACAGTGGGCTCTTCAGTCAGTCTGTTATACCCTACTAAGACACAAATTTTGGTCGATGTTTACCGACTCTTATAAAAATCACAGCAAAAAGATACTGTGAATTTTATTATTCTAGGGGAATTTGTTTAAATTCGTGCACCTAGAAAATAAATACCCGTGGTCAGGTTTTTTATAATAAGAAGATGAAGAAATTAAAATATTAAAATATTGAAATTACTTCTGTTTTAAGTGGAGTGAATGAATAAAATTCAATTAAAAAGTACAAGTGACCTCAACTCCAGAAATTATTGTGTTTCGCCCAAGGTATAACTGTGGGCTCTTCAGTCAGTCTGTTATACCCTACTAAGACACAAATTTTGGTCGATGTTTACCGACTCTTATAAAAATCACAGCAAAAAGATACTGTGAATTTTATTATTCTAGGGGAATTTGTTTAAATTCGTGCACCCAGAAAATAAATACCCGCGGTCAGGTTTTTTATAATAAGAAGATGAAGAAATTAAAATATTAAAATATTGAAATTACTTCTGTTTTAAGTGGAGTGAATGAATAAAATTCAATTAAAAAGTACAAGTGACCTCAACTCCAGAAATTATTGTGTTTCGCCCAAGGTATAACAGTGGGCTCTTCAGTCAGTCTGTTATACCCTACTAAGACACAAATTTTGGTCGATGTTTACCGACTCTTATAAAAATCACAGCAAAAAGATACTGTGAATTTTATTATTCTAGGGGAATTTGTTTAAATTCGTGCACCTAGAAAATAAATACCTGTGGTCAGGTTTTTTATAATAAGAAGATGAAGAAATTAAAATATTAAAATATTGAAATTACTTCTGTTTTAAGTGGAGTGAATGAATAAAATTCAATTAAAAAGTACAAGTGACCTCAACTCCAGAAATTATTGTGTTTCGCCCAAGGTATAACAGTGGGCTCTTCAGTCAGTCTGTTATACCCTACTAAGACACAAATTTTGGTCGATGTTTACCGACTCTTATAAAAATCACAGCAAAAAGATACTGTGAATTTTATTATTCTAGGGGAATTTGTTTAAATTCGTGCACCTAGAAAATAAATACCCGTGGTCAGGTTTTTTATAATAAGAAGATGAAGAAATTAAAATATTAAAATATTGAAATTACTTCTGTTTTAAGTGGAGTGAATGAATAAAATTCAATTAAAAAGTACAAGTGACCTCAACTCCAGAAATTATTGTGTTTCGCCCAAGGTATAACAGTGGGCTCTTCAGTCAGTCTGTTATACCCTACTAAGACACAAATTTTGGTCGATGTTAACCGACTCTTATAAAAATCACAGCAAAAAGATACTGTGAATTTTATTATTCTAGGGGAATTTGTTTAAATTCGTGCACCTAGAAAATAAATACCCGTGGTCAGGTTTTTTATAATAAGAAGATGAAGAAATTAAAATATTAAAATATTGAAATTACTTCTGTTTTAAGTGGAGTGAATGAATAAAATTCAATTAAAAAGTACAAGTGACCTCAACTCCAGAAATTATTGTGTTTCGCCCAAGGTATAACAGTGGGCTCTTCAGTCAGTCTGTTATACCCTACTAAGACACAAATTTTGGTCGATGTTTACCGACTCTTATAAAAATCACAGCAAAAAGATACTGTGAATTTTATTATTCTAGGGGAATTTGTTTAAATTCGTGCACCTAGAAAATAAATACCCGTGGTCAGGTTTTTTATAATAAGAAGATGAAGAAATTAAAATATTAAAATATTGAAATTACTTCTGTTTTAAGTGGAGTGAATGAATAAAATTCAATTAAAAAGTACAAGTGACCTCAACTCCAGAAATTATTGTGTTTCGCCCAAGGTATAACAGTGGGCTCTTCAGTCAGTCTGTTATACCCTACTAAGACACAAATTTTGGTCGATGTTTACCGACTCTTATAAAAATCACAGCAAAAAGATACTGTGAATTTTATTATTCTAGGGGAATTTGTTTAAATTCGTGCACCTAGAAAATAAATACCCGTGGTCAGGTTTTTTATAATAAGAAGATGAAGAAATTAAAATATTAAAATATTGAAATTACTTCTGTTTTAAGTGGAGTGAATGAATAAAATTCAATTAAAAAGTACAAGTGACCTCAACTCCAGAAATTATTGTGTTTCGCCCAAGGTATAACAGTGGGCTCTTCAGTCAGTCTGTTATACCCTACTAAGACACAAATTTTGGTCGATGTTTACCGACTCTTATAAAAATCACAGCAAAGAGATACTGTGAATTTTATTATTCTAGGGGAATTTGTTTAAATTCGTGCACCTAGAAAATAAATACCCGTGGTCAGGTTTTTTATAATAAGAAGATGAAGAAATTAAAATATTGAAATTACTTCTGTTTTAAGTGGAGTGAATGAATAAAATTCAATTAAAAAGTACAAGTGACCTCAACTCCAGAAATTATTGTGTTTCGCCCAAGGTATAACAGTGGGCTCTTCAGTCAGTCTGTTATACCCTACTAAGACACAAATTTTGGTCGATGTTTACCGACTCTTATAAAAATCACAGCAAAAAGATACTGTGAATTTTATTATTCTAGGGGAATTTGTTTAAATTCGTGCACCTAGAAAATAAATACCCGTGGTTAGGTTTTTTATAATAAGAAGATGAAGAAATTAAAATATTAAAATATTGAAATTACTTCTGTTTTAAGTGGAGTGAATGAAGATAATTCAATTAAAAAGTACAAGTGACCTCAACTCTAGAAATTATTGTGTTTCGCCCAAGGTATAACAGTGGGCTCTTCAGTCAGTCTGTTATACCCTACTAAGACACAAATTTTGGTCGATGTTTACCGACTCTTATAAAAATCACAGCAAAAAGATACTGTGAATTTTATTATTCTAGGGGAATTTGTTTAAATTCGTGCACCTAGAAAAAAAAATACCCGTGGTCAGGTTTTTTATAATAAGAAGATGAAGAAATTAAAATATTAAAATATTGAAATTACTTCTGTTTTAAGTGGAGTGAATGAATAAAATTCAATTAAAAAGTACAAGTGACCTCAACTCCAGAAATTATTGTGTTTCGCCCAAGGTATTACAGTGGGCTCTTCAGTCAGTCTGTTATACCCTACTAAGACACAAATTTTGGTCGATGTTTACCGACTCTTATAAAAATCACAGCAAAAAGATACTGTGAATTTTATTATTCTAGGGGAATTTGTTTAAATTCGTGCACCTAGAAAATAAATACCCGTGGTCAGGTTTTTTATAATAAGAAGATGAAGAAATTAAAATATTAAAATATTGAAATTACTTCTGTTTTAAGTGGAGTGAATGAATAAAATTCAATTAAAAAGTACAAGTGACCTCAACTCCAGAAATTATTGTGTTTCGCCCAAGGTATAACAGTGGGCTCTTCAGTCAGTCTGTTATACCCTACTAAGACACAAATTTTGGTCGATGTTTACCAACTCTTATAAAAATCACAGCAAAAAGATACTGTGAATTTATACCTTGGGCGAAACACAATAATTTCTGGAGTTGAGGTCACTTGTACTTTTTAATTGAATTTTATTCATTCACTCCACTTAAAACAGAAGTAATTTCAATATTTTAATATTTTAATTTCTTCATCTTCTTATTATAAAAAACCTGACCACGGGTATTTATTTTCTAGGTGCACGAATTTAAACAAATTCCCCTAGAATAATAAAATTCACAGTATCTTTTTGCTGCGACCAAAATTTGTGTCTTAGTAGGGTATAACAGACTGACTGAAGAGCCCACTGTTATACCTTGGGCGAAACACAATAATTTCTGGAGTTGAGGTCACTTGTACTTTTTAATTGAATTTTATTCATTCACTCCACTGAAAACAGAAGTAATTTCAATATTTTAATATTTTAATTTCTTCATCTTCTTATATTCTGAAATAGTTGCCCAGAAAAAATATTAAAATAAGGGGTATTATACATATATGTATGTATCACCAGAATTGTGTAGAAAATTTACGATTCGTGCAAGGTCATTGGCCCGATTTTCGATTCGCATTTAACATTTTGAAAACTACGTTTCGCCGGTTTAATTATATGACAAATCTTAATTTCGAATTTTTTATTGTGCAATTTTTATTATATTTTTTGTTTAATTGGCTTTCTGAAGTTTGGCAATTATTTTGTTGGCATTCTGTTGTTTTGCAAATTTTAATTTGGCATTTTGTTGTTATGCATTTTTTTACTCTGCAGTTTGTTCTTTTTTATTTGGCATTCAACTTTTCAGCAATTTGTTGGCTTACATTAAATTACATGATTTCAAATTTCGGGCGAAAAAAAAAGAGTAAAAGCTTTCCCAAGCCAACGCGAAAGCGGCGCGGAACATTCGCCGACGGCAGTTTTTATTGTTGTTTAGCATTATATTTATTTGTCAATTTTTTGTATCATTGTGAATGATTGACCCTGCATAGCAAATGTTCCGCGTTGGTTTGGGAGAGCCCGTAATATATTTATTTTTTAAATGCGAATGATAAAACCAGAAAATGTTTTTTGCGTATTGACTTAAAAATAAAATAAATAAAAAAGAAAACGGAAATTGCTAATTGACATTCACGTATGCGTCAAATCTGGTGTTTCTGATTTTTGCTGAGTTGTACAGGATATTGGGCTAATAAATAACCTAAGTTTTCGACCTCGAGCGGCGACCGCTTCATGGTCAAAAATTAAAAAAAAAACGCGATTTTTTCGTGCTTTTTTCAGTTATTTGTTAATTTTAAATAAAAACATTGTTCTACGATTTCAAAGAAACTTTATGTGCTTCAACTTGATACTAAAGTCAACTCTGTAGACCCAATGGTTTCCAAAATAAAACAACTCAAAATCTAGCGATAACAAATTTAATATAACAAGTATAATGGAAACAAAAGAATGGTTGACATAAATTCATTAAAGCACTGGAGCTTGTAGGTTGAGCCAAAATAAGAGGACAATCATACCGGAAGGGGGGGTCTATATACCCCCATTAATATGGGAGAGGCAATTATCTAAAAAAATGACTTGAGATAAAAACAACACTATTGAAAAACAATGGTAGGTAACACTTACAATATTCTCCTATAGCTTATCTGAAACCCAGACATCCATTCTTGAATTTTCTTTTTAAATAATGTTATTTTAATCGATAGTTTTTGAAAACTTAATTTCCAAACTCAAGACATGCTCCCTGGCGGAATTCATCCGTTGTTCCTTATGTAGCTGCCGTAGAACCTGTTTCTTTTTGATTTTCATACTCTTGATGTACCACTGGTTTTAATTATCTTTAAAACCGTCGAAATACTGGCTGATACCCCACTTTTTGACCTTATTTTAGGCTCTGATAGTGTGGAGTTTGAAGCTAGCTGCTGAATGAGTCGCTTTTATCGGATTGTTGTTGCTTGAGCTATGCATCCTTTTTGTTTTTTTTTGTTCCATAGCTTTCAGTGTCTGCTAGATAGTTGTTGACAATGGTCTTACTGAGAATCCCAGTTCCTTTAAAGCATCTATTGATCCTCATTCTGCTATTGTTGACGTGTTTCCAAAGCCCATTTTAACCTGAAATTTAATATAAAATATAGTTTTTTATCCTTTCTTAAATATTCTTAACTTTTTTTTGAAAAAAATCGGCGATGTTAAGTTTTGCCAAGCAATTTTTGGAATGGCCTCAATCAAGTGCCGCAACTTTTAATATCTATTTATTGCAGACCATTCACATTAACTTTATCCTTTTTTATTGCAAAATATATATACCTACTCACACGTATCAAAAATTTCCAGGAAAAATATTGCTACAGGTATTTATCGAGAAAAAACTTTAATGAAAATAGTGGCCTTAAACAAGTGACAGGGAAAGTATTTATTCAATGCTAAAATATTACATTGTTTAAACTCAATTTAATTTCCTATTTATTCATGTTAAAAACCTACATGTCATATATACTGTACATTTTTTAAAATCATTATTTTCTTATGAATTAAGAATTGTTTCTGTGATCTATTTATGATTTTTTTTCTAATAAAAAATTGTTTTTGTCTTTGAGTATATATAATATGGAGTGCTCGTTCCTATCCTTAATGCATTGTAGTACTTGAGCCTGTGATAGGGTCGTGATTTCAATATAGAGAGGGTATTTTTACAACTGGCAGCTATGATGGTGTTGTTTTAAATACCCTTTCTATATTGAGAATTGAATTACCGCATAGATTACCGCGCCCCCTATGATGGTTACGTTTTTGGAATGTCAACGAGCACTCCATGTTATACATTTATACTCAAAGGTTTTTGTTTATTTGTGTTACAATTGTGTTTAAATTTAGATTATTCATAAAAAACTAAAAAAACATCAAATGAGGCATTATTTCGTCGAAAAAGGCAAATGAGGCATGATTTTTTCTAAACGAGTTGGCAACGCTGGGTTAGTTTTACTCATCTAATCTCTTATCTAATAGAGTCTGCAAACTCATGTGCAGGCTCGATCGAAAAGACTTTCATTTTCATTCTTTCACTTGTATCCTTGACCTCTTCAACCACACCTTTGGCCACAAGACAGCGATAAGTATCATTTATAATATTTGTGCATATTAAAATAATTAATTATTATAAATCTACTTGGCTTAATTTCTTTTCGTTTTTGGTTCTGTGATGAATAAAATAATTTGTGGGGTTCGATCCAATTCAGCTTGTATTTAATGGTTAATTTAATAATTATTTTTTATAAATCATAGGTATTCTAACTTAATATGAAGTATTTAATTAATCATAGAAATTATGACTGCTTTAAATATTGTATTGACCTCAAACTAGAAGACCTTTTAAAAAGGTAGATATATTTTTACTGTTTTAAATGCATTTTTTAAAATGCATTTTTGGCTTAATTCCCCACTGATAAAAAAATGACCACCTATAGCCTGTTATACCTCCTGCATTTTAAGATCTTACATTTAAAGATTAGGTCATTAGAACTCAAGTTACATTCACCTTAGCAATACAGCTTTTGTTTCATGTTCATAAATCAATAACAAGGACAAACCCCTGATCTGAGTTTAACTACAAATTGAATTCTACACAATTCAATAAAAAATCAGATTTTCACACAAAATTAAACAACACAAAATTCGTTTCCATTCATATACAAATCGTGTATAAAATAAATTTGAGTTTCAAAAAAAAAAACTAATACCAAGAATCGTTTCCATATAAATTTTTAAAACAAATAAAATGAGAATTATTCAGAAAATTCCCTCTCATAATATAATGGACATTTATTTAAGCAACACTAGCGCCAAGCTAGCAGCCAGTGGTCATTCATCCGAGGTCACATTCTATATATATTTATTCAATGATACGAATATTGTTTCCACATACATAAAGTGCTCTTGCAAAGATTAAGTTTATTTCATAATACAAGTAACGCACACTGGACGAAATTCATCCACCCGAAACTCACATTTACAGACACTAGATAGTCAAACTATTTGTTCGAAAATTAAATCACAAAATATTTTTTTTAATACGCACAGTGATCGGCAGTGCAAAAACCAAAAATGGCCCAGAGTGTGTTCATGCGTGTCTCAGGTATATTCTGCACATCTCCGCACATACTTTTGAGCAAATGGTACCACAAATTTTTTTTTGGCTATCTATATATAAAAATAAGGGGTTAGGTACACGAGTTCCAAAATCATAATCTCCAAACCAAAATCCCTAAATTAAAATCCCCAAAACCGAAATCTCCAAATTTATAATTCACAAAAATTAAATTCTTAAAACCAAAATCTCCAGGCACCAGAATCCCCATATTTTTAGTATATCTAAGAAATTATATTGGCGCGCGAAAATTAATAATTATTTCGCGCACCTATATTGTCAGTCGGTCTGTTACCAAAGTATTTTGAACTAAACTCTACTTTGGGTGACCCCCTTCGCGGGTTCAAGTATTTTAACTCCCTTTTCGAGATAATAATATTCCCTAACATTACGATGATAGAGAACGCGAAAAAAATGGGTCTCGCAATTCTGCCTGTCTGTCTGTACCTCGACCTGCAGCCCAAACTTTGGACTTAAGGTTCTTATGTGATTCCCTAGGGGGGAAATAGAATTTTTTTTAGCTCAAAAAATAACGGTACCTGTCTTACAACCAAGCTCGGCAAAAATCCTCGTATCAAACCCTCCTAGTTGGTGCCGGGCGGTAATGATCACCACAGCTAATCTTGTGCGATGTCGAGATGGGGATCAGCTAGGGTCAGGTCGAATTGTTGTAGTGTTCCTTTACTTCTCAATAGTTCAACACTCAGCAATGCGATTTTGACCATAGATACGGGGTCCCTAATTTTCAATGGTAGTGTGAGCGTTTTCATAATCCGTGCCGAAGAAATGGAAGGCTGGGGGGTAAACCAGTCTCTAAGGAGCTCTTTCGGACGCCGGACGCCTTGGCAGGGTCCGTCATATTCTTTGCCTTACCCCGGTATATCGGCTCTGCCGGGGCTGACCTTTCCTTTCCGACCTACTCGTGGGAATCAAATTTGTTTGCTTTACACTATGGACGATATTAAAAATACAGACCTAGAACCATCCGCCAACACAGAGGATGAACTCTTGGCCTCTAGCCAAGAAACCCTTAAGGGTAGCTTAGTGAGCACCGAAAGTCTCGGTACCCGGACCTTCAGGAAGCACAGGCAGTGCTAGACATAGGACCCCTGTACCTTCCAAACGCACCGATAAATCCCGCCAATCCAGAAGACAATCAGCGAGCGCCCTTCTCTAGGCCCAGTTCAAGAGAGCTACCTACTTTCTTGACAAGATAGCCAAGAATGAGGAAGCTGGAACGGTCCATGAGAGGGACGCCGCTGACAAAAGAATGTATTAGAAGATCGTTGAAGATTACAACGGTCTTATGGCTATACAAGAAAACGCACTCAAGCGGAATAGGTCTCAAGAAGAGACCACACAACCGCAGAAGAAGAGTAGGCTAGACAACCCTAGTAGGAGTGAACAAATGCCACCTCTCAGAGCAGCGCAACCGCATGCTCCGGAAGTTGTCAGAGACGATCTCCAGGTATCGGCTATGGCTGAGCTCTCCACAAACAACAAATGTCTGTTGGCTGTGTGGAACCTCATCGAGGCCAAGCTCTCAGAGATGGTGTTTTTATACACTTTATCGGCAAGTGAGGGTCCCTATCCTGGTTTCGACTCTAGTGAGGTGCTCAGGGGATATAGGGTAATTAAGTGTGAGGACGGGTTTCAGGCAGAGGAACCGCAGAAGAACAGCGGATCTTATCTTCTGAGGATCAGCGAAGAAAGCCGGGGAACTCTCGAGAAGGCCGATTTCAAGCTGAAGTTTGGCATACGTATGATCCGCATTAAAATCTTGCATAGTCAGGGAGAAGACCCCGACAAAGCTGATGACTGATGAGATCGACGAAGTTGTTGGTGATGTCGTTGTCCCTAGCGAGCCGCCGGGCTCTGACTGTGCAGGCTGCTCACAAAATTAAAAACTTGCTGCGAGTCGTACAGATTAATATGAAGCACTCTAAATGTGCCTCGGATAATCTGCGGGTTTTCCTGAGGGAGGAAAACGTCGACGTAGCGGTCATTCAAGAACCATGGGTGAATGGACTCAGGGTAAGAGGCCTCCAAGATCACCAATACGACCTGTTTTATAAAATCGCAACCCAGACCAAGGTAAGCCTAGAACTTGTATTTAACACTTGAAAGCTTTTTTGTGTCCAAATCTTAGCACTCCTGATCTAATAGTTGTTAGGTTGGAGGATAAAAATGCAGACGGCTTATTGTTGGCCTCGGCGTACTCAATGAATCTAAAGCCAAAGGGGCTAACTTTGTGATTGGTAATGATTCTAATGCACGACATACCCTATGGGGTAGTTCAGAGATCAATGAACGAGGTGAGTCTCTTTTTGATTTTATTATTGAAAATAACCTGACGGTCTGCAATAGAGGTAGCACTCCCACCTTTGTATTTCCCAGTTCGGATAATCATGAAGGCTGGGAGGACGTACTGGATGTCACGATCGTAAATAACAAAATGAATCTAATAGTAGAAAACTGGAGTGTATCCCTTCTGAAATCTTTTTCGGACCATAGATGGATACTCTTCAACATTAATTTCAAAACCGAAAATAAATCCCCTTATAGAAATCCCAAAAGAATAGACTGGAAGAAATTCAGTCAACTTGTAAAATCTAAATTGTGCAATATACCGAACCTAAGTCCAGACTCGGTGATAGATCTTGAGTCAAAGGTGAAATACTTTGAGGCATCAATGAGCACTGCTTTTAAGGTCTCCTGTCCAATAAAATATAGTCGTAAAACAATACCCCCTTTGTGGAATGAAGACCTATCTAATCTAAGGAAAATGACTAGAACAATCTTTAATATCTGCCACAAACATAAGTTTTATCGACCCTATAAAGACTGTCTCAAGGTTTACAAGCGAGCTCTCGCATCAGCCAACTAAAAAGGCTGGAGAGAATTCTGTCAGTCAATTGGAAATATAAAAGATTCCTTAAGGCTCGGTAAAATTCTATCTAAGGAACATTGTAATCCATCATTCTTGAAAAAGCCTGATGTTTCCTGGACAGTCTCTCCAGCTGAGTCCTTGGAGCGATTAATGACGACGCACTTCCCGGGCTGCGAGAATAGTAGGTTAGCGACGCTGGAACCTTGGGACATGTCTTCAGCTCGAGTAGAGCATATCAGTACCATTATAACAAAAGAAAAAATTGCCTGGGCAATTAATACATTCTCACCGTATAAGTCTCCATGCCTGGACGGCATACTGCCAATTATGCTCCAGAAACTGCAAGAGATAGCAGTTCCCTGGCTGGAAACAATTTTTAAAGGATGTTTATCTCTGAACTATGTTCCCGAGTCCTGGAGACATGTAAGAGTGGTTTTTATCCCGAAAGTCGGTACGCGGGGGCATGAATCTGCGAACGATTTCCGTCCAATTAGTCTAACCTCTTTTGTGCTTTAAACCTTAGAGCGCATCCTCGACATCCATATTAGAGACATTCTGGATAGATGTCCACTTGAAAACTCTCAACACGCATACCTTAAAGGCAAATCCACTGAAACAGCCCTGCATGCGGTAGTGCGCACTATTGAGAAAACTATAAACTATAAAGAATATACTCTTGCCACATTCTTAGATGTTGAAAGAGCTTTCAACAACGTGCTTACTGAATCCATTCTAGAGTCTTTAGATGATTTTGGTGTAGAAGACTACATAAGGGAATGGATAATATCCATGCTCAGAGACAGACGGATTCAAGCTACGTTAGGTAATACAAACTCGACCAAACACGTAAGTAGAGGTACACCCCAGGGTGGGGTTCTGTCCCCTCTTCTATGGCTTTTAGTCATGAATAAAATTCTTGTTAAGTTGGAAAGATGTGGAGTAAAGGCGGTGGCATATGCAGATGATTTGGTGATATTAGTTTCAGGGAAGTTTACTCCTGTGTTAAGTGAGATCACGGAAATGGCTTTAAGGAAGGTCAGCAACTGGGCCACGAGCTGTGAACTAGGAGTTAACCAAAGCAAAACTGAACTGATGCTATTTACTACCAAGACTAAGATACACCCCTTCACTCTACCCCCACTCAACCGCCAAACACTCTCACTCTCCTCTTAAGCTATATATTTAGGTGTTATTCTACACCCCAAATTAAATTGGAAGTTGAACATTGAAGAAAGGGTCAAGAAGGCCTGCATAGCATTCTATGCCTGTAGTAAAACTTTTGGTAAAAAGTGGGGGCTTCAGTCGAAGATGATCCTGTGGACGTACACAGCCGTGGTACGACCGATCCTCACATACGGTTCGATTGTATGGTGGCCTGCACTTACCAAAAATTATAACATCGATAGCCTTAGGAAGGTTCAAACAACTGCTAGCATTGGCACGACAGGGGCTATAAGATCCTGCCCGACTGATGCCTTAAGTGTTTTTCTGCACCTTCTACCACTTGATTTACATATTAAATATCTAGTATCTGGCAGCGCTTTAAGACTTAAAGAATCAAACTCTTGGTTTGCCAAGCCCTATGGGCACAGCAACATCACAGACTGGATTCCAATGGAAATGTTTTCGACTCCCACTGACTACTGCACCCCTACAATGAGTATCAGTAAGGATTTCAAAGTTAAATTTCCAACCAGGAAGGATTGGAATGATAACGTCGTGACGAAAGATTTCGACACAACTATCTTTACTGATGGCTCAAAGATGGAGTGTGGCGTTGGTGCAGGAATCTTCTCTGAGTCTCTAAATGTATCTAGGTCCTTTCGGCTACCTGACCTTGCTAGCGTCTTTCCAGCTGAATTGCTGGCAATCAGGGAAGCTTGCAAGTTACTAAAAGCAGATCCAAACCAAAACCGTAATGCAGCTTTTATTACAGACAGTCAAGCGGCTATTAAAGCCATTAATTCAGCTACAGCATCCTCCAAACTAGTCCAGCAATGCCGGGATGAGCTTGCGAGTCTGAACACTGACTTCAATGTCATTCTTATCTGGGTCCCGGGTCACAGTGGCATTGAGGGCAATGAACGGGCTGACGAGCTGGCCAGGCAAGGTTCAGCCCTTCATGGCTCACTTGCGGAAAGAGTCAACATTCCGCTTGGAGTTATGAAGGGCAACTTTCTCTCAATTTATCTTACTAGAGCAAACCGTAGGTGGAGCAGTTTATCAAACTGTATTATATCTAGGCCCACCTATGACAAGAACCGAACAATTGATCTAATACGCACACCCAGGCAAGACATAGCCAGAGTAGTTGCAACCTGTAGCGGACACTGGACAATAGGAGAGCATGCAGCTTAGCTGGGCATACCTCACAATACTCACTGTCGGAGCTGTGAGGACCAGCAGGAAAAGGAAACAGTAGTTCATTTCCTCTGCAAATGCCCTACTCTGGCCAAAGCTAGAAAACAGTCACTCGGAAGAGCATTCTTTGACGACATTAACGAACTTACTGAAATGAAGATGAAAGACTTGATTTCTTTTCTCAACGCGACGAAATGGCTCTAAGACAAATTTCGGCTACTTCTGCATTATACCTTCCGTCGATTCCCTATGATCACAAGATAGTGGACTAGGGTTCTGGTGGGGGTTTGTCGTGCACAGTGGCCGGATGATCATCCAATCAGATCAGTGGACGCTCCAGTGCCAGCCAACGAACTGCCTCGTGGGCTAACTGTGGATGGTGCGGGTGCGGGTGCTGATGTGGTTGAGTTTGTGATCCTCTTTCTGATGATTGTGCTAAAAGCTCCAAAAAATCCTATTCTAAACTAAATAAAAAGGGAAGATATCCTGGGGATATGCTTATATTCTCTCTCTTCAATTCCATCCACAGGTTCAAACGAGTTATGATATCAAAACGGCACACTTCGGCGCTAATTGGGCTATGTGCTAGACTGCCCGTGGCCGCCATTTCTACCTACCTACCTACTCATACAACCAATATACAAAAATTGATTTATTTCAAAAACGGCTCTAACGATTTTCAAAAAAAAAAATAACGAGGTACAAAAATTACTAAAATAAATATTTTTGTAGAAAAAAAAAAATTATAACGGATATTGACGGTACCTGTCATACAACCCATTTTTCTGTTTTCAAATTTCTCGTTGGCTGGAACGAGTTCAACTAAAATTTTGTTGTAAGAAGTCCTTTACAATTTTAACAATTTTCCATATAACATTTTTCAAAAAAATTATTTTTGGATTTTTAAAAAAATATTGAATTTTTTTTTTGAAAATTCAATATCTTGAAAAGGGGTTAACGAGCTTTTTTTTAATTTTGTAAAAAAGTGTATCAAGAATTTTTATATATAAAAAAATATTAAAAAAAGCGCTCTAACGATTTTTGAAATTTTTTTTTCATAAATTCATATTTGTCCAACAAATCAGATGGCATACTTTTTTTAGTTCTAACTGTTATAGCTATTAAAATAACATATTTATAATAGTGTATAGTTATTAAACATATGCACACTGTTAACTTCAAGCTACGTTAAAGTTGTTAGCTACGAGAGCAAGTTTGTGCGATCCAGTCAAGCCCATTTTTTGATACAGCTTCCAACTAAGAACTACAGATCACTTTTGAAAAGCTAATAATTTGTCATTCGAGTAATAAATAAGAAGATTTTGTTTCTCTCTTAAGTTTAACCAACTGAACAATTTCAAAAAACATATTTTATTTGGTCAGGGAAAACATAAAAATTGGTCAGGGAAAGTCAGGGAAATTTATTTTGAAAAATAGTGGCAACTATGCCTTGTTTGTGGACTTTCGTGCCGCTTTTGATTCTGTACCACGTGAATCGCTTTTTTACAAACTGTATATTTTTTTTTTTTTTTTTTTTTTATTTATTTATCTACAAGCGATTTGCTTAACAGATGCAATTACAAAATTTATACATATTTATTTAAAATATAAATTTATACAATAACTCAATTTTAAATTTATCTCGAGATAAATGCAAATCAAAAATAACACATACTTCATTGAACGAGGAAATTGCTCGTGATATAGGTTCATTTTTACCATAATTCGTTCTATGCAGTTGTTCAAAAAGGAAATAACTTGTTCTTAACTGTCTAGATGGTACATAAATGGAAATCTGAAAAAGCAAAAACGGACTTCTTATATGATAGCAAAGTATATCTCTCACAAACATTACATCATGGATTTTTCTTCTAGATTCTAGGGATTTTATCCCGAGCAATTGGCACCTAGCTTTATAGTCTGGACTAAAATTCCAACGCATTTTACGAAACACAAATTTAGTAAACCGACTTTGGATCCGTTCAATCCTTTCAGAATGAACTCTATAGCATGGGTTCCAAATCACATCAGCATATTCGATTGTTGATCTAACCAGTGAGGTGTAAAGGGTTAGTAAGACATAAGGATCCGTAAAATCCTTACTATTCCTTTTAATGAAACCGACTAGGGTGTTCGCCTTCGCAACAATATAATCGATATGCTTTTTTGGAGAAAAAGTATCGTCAAAAATAACGCCTAGATCTTTGATGTTGTTCACTTTAGACAAAAGATTTGATTCAACTTTATATGGAAAATTAATAGCAAATGCAGATTTGGAAAATGTTATAGCTTTACATTTTCCAATATTAAGTTTCAAACTATTTAAAGAACACCAACTTGAAATATGGTTTAAATCTTGTTGAACTCTTACACAATCTTCAATGGTTTTAACTTTAAAGTACAACTTTAAATCATCGGCATATAGCAGATAATTACAATTTTGTATTATGTCAACTATATCATTAATATATATTAGGAAAAGTAAAGGACCAAGATGACTCCCTTGCGGAACGCCGGAGGTACATTTTATACTTCTCGAAACTTTGTTGTCAATAATTACTCGTTGAGTTCTGTTTTCTAAGTACGAAGATATCCATTGAAGCATCTCAGAATGAAAACCAAAATACTGAAGCTTTTTCAGTAAAATAATATGATCTACCGAATCAAAAGCTTTACTAAAGTCTGTGTAAATAGCATCTACTTGACATTTATTCTCCATTGCATTTAGAACATATGAAGAAAAAACCGCCAAATTAGTCACAGTAGACCGACCAGATACGAAGCCATGTTGTGACTCAGATAAGCATTCCTTTATCAAAAATTCTATTTTATCTTTAACCAAACTTTCGAAAAGTTTGGGGATGGCTGAGAGCTTGCAGATTTCTCTATAATTTTCTACTAGATTTTTAGAACCTGCCTTGAATATAGGAACAAGAAATGCTTCCTTCCATTCTGGTAAAAAGAACCCCATGGACAATGAGTTGTTAAACATTTTCAACAGAGGCAAACAAAGAGAATCACTGCAATTTTTCAGAAATGGTTGATGGTATTCCATCGGCACCACCACTATTATTTATTTTAAGGGCGCGACGCGCTACTAAAACCTCATCGAAACTTAATTCCATTGAACCAATGTCAACCTTTTCTTCCAAATTAGACACAAACGTGTTTAGTGGGGAGCAGTAAACAGACTCAAAAAAGTTAGCAAAAAGTTCCAAATGAGTATCAACATTTGACGAATTGACTCCATTGAAACTAACATTCTGAGGAATTCCAGATGACTTTCTTTTGGAGTTTATGAAAGACCAAAACGATTTACTATTTTTTTGTATGTTGTTTTCAATATTCACAATGTAATTTCTGTAGAGGAACTTATTTAATACTAAAAAATCTCGTCTAAGGTTACTAAAAACCATATTATCAGTATGGTGTCCCGTTATTTTAAATTTCGCTAATGCTTTATTTTTTATATTTTTAAGGTGTAAAAGCCTTTTGTTATACCATAAAGGTTTCGAAGATTTCCGTTTATGTACACGAGGGACAAATTGACTTAAGGTTTCTTGCAATTTTGAAGTTATGCCTCACAAGGAAATTCGTTCCTCCAATTTGTTTAGGCCTTGTTTGTGATTGGCCATCATGAGTAACAACAAGACCTTTACTTCCACTCACCGGATGAACAGCATCAGTAAAACCACCCTTTTCCGTAGCTCGCATCGCAGCTACCCCAGCAGCAGGGAGAAACGAGCTTGAGTCTACGTACCGCATGAAGATGAGGGAAGTTCACCGTAGTGTGCGACGTGATAAGCGTAACTACATCAACGCACTGGCTACAGAAGCAGAAGAAGCCGCTAGTAGGTGTGACAGTAGGACCGTCTACAGAATTACCAAAGAGCTCACTGGTGTCCAGAGCTCAAAACAACACCTGGTTAAAGACACAAACGGATCCCTGCTAATTTCGGATGAGGACCAGCTCATAAGGTGGAGGGAACACTTTTCTGCGGTTTTAAACCGCGTTTTCGCAAGTGAAGTGAACCCTACTCCCACTGAGCTACCCGAAGTAACAATTTCCCGAATACGCACCGTACCCCCCAGTAAAGATGAAATTATCACCGCCATCAAAGCACTGAAGAACAACAAAGCGGTTGGACTTGACGGTATTCCTGCAGAGCTCTTAGGAGCAGCCCCAACGACATCGAGCGAGCTACTGCACCCACTTATTAAGAGAGCTTGGGAAGCAGAGAGCTTTCCTGAAGAGTGGAAAAAAGGAATGATTGTCAAGCTCCCAAAGAAAGGAGATCTCACACAGTGCGAAAACTGGAGAGGAATATGCGTTCTGCCTGCAGTAGCCAAGATAATAGCAAGGATAATATTGGACCGAATTAAAGACCACCTCGAAGACACACTCGACGCCGAACAAGCAGGTTTCCGCACTGGATCTTCCTGTGTTGATCACATCAACACCTTGAGGATCATCATCGAACAGTGCGTTGAATATCGATCACCACTTCACCTGCTGTTCATCGATTTTGAAAAGGCGTTCGACAGTGTCAATAGAGAATTTATTTGGCTTGCTTTGCACAGGAGGGGCATCCCAGATAAATTGATTGCTATTATCAAGGCTACATATGATGGATCCAGGTGTCACGTTTTGCACAAAGGTAGGCTGTCAGAGGAGTTTGAAATCCAAAGTGGAGTTAGGCAAGGCTGTATACTGTCACCAATACTGTTCCTGTTGGTGATAAGTGACGTACTGCACGCAGCTTTGTCAAATGGAAATGGGGGAATTCAGTGGACTCTGCAATCTCACCTCAAACATCTGGACTACGCGGACGACGTATGCTTACTCTCTCATAGGATCATGGATCTCCATCAAATGACAACAAGGGTGGAGAGAGAAGCAGAAATCGTAGGGCTTAAGATCAACTCGGCAAAAACTAAAATGATCAGCCTTGGAACTTCCTCATCAATCCAAGTAAATATTTCTGGACAACCGGTAGAGATGGTAGAGGATTTCCAATATCTTGGGAGTATTATCTCTACGGGTGGCGGAACTGAACTGGACGTAAACAGCCGAATCAGAAAAGCAAAGGCTGCGTTCGGAATGCTGTCCAAAATATGGAGAAACAACTCTTTTAGCTTAAAGACCAAGCTACGACTGTTCCGCTCCAATGTTGAATCCGTTCTGCTTTACGGCTGCAGCACTTGGAAAGTCACTGAAATTGTCACTAGAAAGCTGCAAACCTTCGTTAATAGATGTCTACGAAACATCTTGAGGATTTTCTGGCCCAACCGTATCTCCAATGCCGAACTTCATACGAGAACGGGTCAGGAGCCCATAGACTCCATTATACGAAGAAGAAAGTGGCAGTGGATTGGCCATACGCTTCGAAAAGGCGATCGGTGCATTGCATCTCAAGCAATGCAGTGGAACCCGCTCACACAGGAGGGAAGACAAGTGGGCCGGCCTAGAAGTACATGGCGAAGAACGGTCGAACAGGAATCGGCACGACTGGGGAAAAGTTGGAGAGAGCTGAAATATATTTCAAGAAATCGTACACGATGGCGCGTAGGTGTAGTGGAGGCCCTATGTCCCGTAAGGGAAACATCACGGACGTAATAGGTCCGAGGACCTAAGTAAGTAAGTAAGTATCATAAATAACACCCGTAGCAGCAACAGCGTCATGAGCAACCACAACACCATCCCTTCCACTATCAGTATGAGCAACTTCAACAAAACTTTCCCTTTCACCTCCAGAATCAGCATCAACGACGCCCGCAGCAGCAACAGCAACAACAACTTCACCACCATCAGAAGAAGTTTTATCATTAGCAGCTAATCTATCGTCATTCACTAGACCAACAGCAACAACAACTTCAGGAGAATAAGCTTCACCATTCGCAGTCGATTTATCGTCATCCACTGAACCTATCATAGCCACACTATTGTCAACATCAGCCGGCACAGTCATCTCTGCAGGTAAACTAGATTGACTCAATCTTATCTAAACACGTAGATAATGAAAGAGATCTAGCAACAGCATCGGCAGCCCCAGCATTTAAAGCAACTTCATTTAAAATCCCAGAATTTCCTTTTGGCAAATCATCAAGATTCTTATCAGAATTAGAGTTTACCGATAATAGATTCGGGACAGAAGATGAAATTTTAATTTTGACTTTGGATTTTTTTAATGCACCAGCAGCGCTTAAGCCAGAGCAACCAGCAGGAGAACGATCATTACGGTTAGTAGAAAGACGATTCATAGGCGAAGATGTGCGAACAGACAGTTCACCGACCTTTAGAACTCTTTGCACACGAGTTGTATCACGAATGTTTCTACTGGTATTTAATGCACTTGACTTAGGTTTAGCAATGGGCAGTTTTTTTTTTGCATTATCATCCAAAGAATAACCGAATTTATTTAAGTCTTTTATACATTCTTGTAGGTAGAGAGAGAGATCATTTATTTTTTGTATGCAAGCAGGCAAAGCATTATTACTCATGCACTTATCACATTGAAAGAATACATTGTTATTAGATTTAATAAATTTAAGTTCATTTGTTTGAAACTTTGAGCATTCATTATGAATACCTATAGCACAAACATCACATGAAATAAAATTACCATGACTTGTTAATTTATTACAAAGTCCGCACTTAGAATTCATTATGCAAAAATAAAAGCAAGAAAATAAAATACGCGTCTGACTTGAACAGAGTAACAAGTATGTTTTTTGATCGGTATTTCGAGTAAAATGATATGAATTTTGAGAGCTTTGTAGGAAAATAACACAGCGATGGTCTGGGATGGGAAATGCGTTTCGGAAGAGTTTGCAACTATGAGGGGGGTAAAACAAAGATGCATCCTGAGTTCGCTTCTATTTATTTTATTTATTAACTAGCGGAAACATCCGGTTTTGCCGGGTCCCTTTTGTTAAATTTTGTATTGTATTCTATTGTATTGCATTTATTAATTCATCTTGCTAGGTATAATATTAACAAAACAGATTGGAAGACTTAAAAAGTATACAATTTAAAGAGAAATTATAAATATAAATATCCAGAGAAATTATAAGAATCAAAAAATAACAAAAATAGATTAAACATTATAAATTTATAAACATGTTGAATAAATTAGTGATCTTCCAAATAACAATTTGTTCGGAAAACCCAACAAAACAAACTAAGAGAAACTCTTTAGCTAAGCCTAAGGCTAAAGCGAGTGGCGAGTGCTTATCAAATTATATACATCTTACATTCGTAGTTGTGTGCAGGGCGAGAAAGGAAGAAAAAGTTTAATTTTTTTTTTTTATATTTTTTTGTTTTTTTTTCTTTTTAAGTAACTAAGGACAACAAATTTTCAATTTGAGTATGATTGTGTTCAAAAAGCCAAGATTTTACCTTGTGAAGGAAAGGTGATAAAACCCTTTGATTTGTAATAGAAAAAGGTAATTTGTTAAAAATAGAAGGAGCCACTACTGTTAAGAATCTTCTAAAGTGCATTTTATTGTAAGAAGGAATATTAACAAAATTACTGGAGTTAACTCTTAAACTATGCAGGGAGCATCTTCATACTGAAAGATATCCACTTCTAATAAAGAATATTTTAAGAACGTTTATGTTTCACTTTTTGCTTGTTTTAAGCATTTGTTTTTTTATTATTAACTTTTTAATTAACTTATTTTTCTCGTTTTAATTTCTTTTTGAAATGGAAACTAGTCAGGTTAATAGATTGTCACAGGACGAAATAAATATAGGGACAGTAGAAGAGATGCGCAAAGCGCTTAGGGTTGCCTTAAAACTTGAACGTAGGAACTCTTTTATTCCTCCCGCTTATCCGTTCACCTTTGAACAGGATTTAACGGCGCGCCGCGGCGGTTGAGAAGAAGTTAGGAGAAATTTTGAAGTTGTTATGGCTAAAACAGATGTGCAGCGAGTCTGCACGAATCTCTGCATGGATAGCAGCAAACGAAACACATGTGCATAGTTTCTGACATTCATGATGCATAGTTATGTCAAATAAATACATGAAAGCACAGCGTTGCCGATGTCACACAATAGTGTTGGAATGAGATGTTCTTCATTGGACAATGGCAGGGTGGCAACGCCGGCTTCATGGATTCTTAAACAAAAATCACCAACACAAACAAATTTTTTGAAACAATGGCGGTGATGTCAATATGAGTAATGCCAAATAGCAATTATTTAGAAATTTTCGTTTTTCAGTTGTGGCTGCAATGAAACTAGACAGCAAATTTAGAAATAGAGAGACATCGTGCAGCGCTGCGCTGCATGCAGACTTTGAGTGAATCTGCTTCCATAAGAACCTGTGTAATTTAATTTCGCTGCATGGAAAAAGCTGCACATCTGTTTAAGGCATTAGAAAATCCTCCGAAGTCGGAAACTTCGAAGGAGTATTTAAAAATTATTACGAAGGTAGAGTGGGGGTTGCGTAGGATAGATAGGAGCATTCCAGAGAATGAGAGTCAGGAGAAGAGCAAGTTGGCTCTTAAAAATAAAATAGTTATGGCTATGGCGGAGTTAGAGAATGACTAAGATGAAAATGAAGAGGAGGAAGATAGTGAAGAGGAAGACGAACAAAATAAAGAGAAGTGAGTGAGGTTGAAAAACAGCGTTCAGCTGAACCTCAGAAGATTAGGTCGGTGGTTACTCCTGCCGGTACATCGACGAGTTTAGGAGTGGCAGGCGTAAGAGAAAATAGCGACAGGAGCAGCCCAGTGGTAGAATGGGTTGTAGCTAGCTCAGACAAATTTTTGAATATTTTAAAATGGAATGTGAAGTTCACTGGTGAGCGCTGTGGTGCTTCGGTGAACTCGATTTTAGAAACGGTTAGTGAGATTAGTAAGGCTAGGGGCGTTCCGGAACCCCAACTTTTTAAGGCAGCAGTAAAGCTTTTTGTAGGAAAAGCTTTAATTTGGTTTAGGGCAATTAGGGTGTCAGTCAATTCGTGGCCAGAACTTGTCAGAGAGTTGAAGCTGGAGTTCTTGCCACCGAATTATGATGATTTACTTATAGATGAGATTAGGCGTCGCACGCAAGGCAACGATGATGAGTCCATCGGTGTTTATGTGGCGACGATGCAGAATTTAACGGATCCCATCTCGGAACGTAGGAAGTTGTCAATGATTCAGCGGAACTTGACACCTTTCTACCAAACTCAGCTTGGGTTGGTGAAACCAAGTTGTGTAGCCGATTTGGTTGTTGCAGGTAGGAGCTTAGAAGCGGTTAGGGCAAATGTAGAGTCATGTGTTCGACCACCCAGTGCTAGGAACAATAGGAACTTGCTAGAACCGGATCTAGCATATTTAGGTAGGGAAACTCCAGTAGTTTCGGTTGTTGCTGAGAACAACAGAACTACTCGCCAGGGCCAATCGTCTGGTAGGTGTTATAATCGCAATGGAGAAGGCCATTTTGCAAATAGGTGTTCTGCTCCTAGACGTTGTTTTGGGTGTGGGCAGTTAGGTGTCAGTAGACAAAATTGTCGTCGCTGCTCGGGAAATGGGCAACGGACTCTTGCGCCAGCAGGGCAGGACGTCCGAAGACAATAGAAAGGTTACTTGCTGATAACCAGTTGGTGAATCAGATTCACTTAGGCTTTACGTTAGAGGCAAACAGTAGTGATAGGAGACCATTTTTAGGAGTTAGCATTTATGGTTCTAAATTTTTCGGTTTATTAGATTCAGGAGCTTCTAGGACCATAAGAGGTAGGGATGCTTGGAGTATTCTCCAAAATTAAGGTCTTTCTTTAAAGACAGACACTGTTGGCTGCGTTCGGTTAGCGGACGGAACAGGTGTCGATACTTTAGGGACTCTCTCTCTTCCAATAATACCAATACTAGTAGAGGACAAGGGAGTATTGATTGACTGTCTTTTCATACCAACTCCGCCACACACAGTGATCCTTGGTGCAGATTTTTGGCACTCTCGGGTATAGTCCCGGATATGAGGTCACGTGAGTGGAATTTTTCGGAGCAGCCGGTTTCAATTTGTTCTATTACAGAACGTTCGGAGTTGAGTGATAGGGAAATTAAGCTTTTAGAAAATTTAATTGAGGAATCATTTAGGAAAATGCCTAAAGGCTTAGGGACCACAACGATGGTTAAGCACAAGATTTAAGTCGGCGGAACCGATTAAACAACGGTATTATCCGGTTTCTCCGGCAATGCAGGAACATATTGATAGGGAATTAAACGAAATTTTAGAAGCAGGAGTTATTGAGAGATCGACTACTATTATACTCCAATACTATTAGTAAAGAAGAAGAACGGCTCCTATAGATTCTGTGTGGATTATAGGAAGCTGAATAAAAATACTGATAGGGATGCTTATCCTCTACCTTATATGAATTCGAGGTGCGAGGTTCTTGTCTTCGCTAGACATTAAGTCAGCGTATTGGCAGATTCCTATGGAGGAGGAATCAAACCTGCACTACACTGCCTTTACGGTTCCTGGGAGAGGCCTTTTTCAATTTCCAAGAATGCCTTTCGGACTTCATAACTCGCCTGCGACTTGGCAGAGGTTTATCGACACAGTTTTGGGTGCCGACCTCGAACCATACGCTTTCGTCTATTTAGACGACATCATCATTTTTACAGAAAGTTTCGAACAACATCTTGAAATTCTGAATGAGGTGATGAAAAGGTTGAGTGAAGGGAAAAATGCAATTTTTGCATGCCATCGCTGAGATTTTTAGGGTATAAAGTGGATCGAAATGGTTTACATGTAGATCCAGAAAAGGTGGAAAGCATGGTTAGGATTACAGCAACGAGAAATGTAAAAGAAGTTAGGAGTTTTATAGGAACAGTGTCGTGGTACCGTCGTTTTGTACCAAATTTCGCTGAGTTGCTTAGGCCGTTATCAGATTTATTGAAAAAGAATAGGAAGTTCAATTGGACTCAGGAATGTGGAGATAGTTTTAGGGAGGCAAAAGAGTGTTTGGTGACAGCACCAATACTTACTTGTCCAGATTTTAAACGATCTTTTGTCGTACGAACAGACACGTCAGATTTTGGTATCGGTGCAGTTCTTTCACAGAACTTTGATGAGGGAGAAAAGGCTAAGTAGGTCTTTAAATAGAAATGAGAGGAATTACTCAACGACAGAGAAAGATTGCTTAGCTGCACTGTGGGCTATTGACAAATTACGGCCGTATATCGAAGGTGTTCGGCTTACGGTTGTGACGGATCATTATTCCCTGGTATGGTTAAGTAATCTTAAGGATCCGCAGGGTAGGTTATCTCGTTGGGCAATTAGGCTCCAAGAATTCGATTTTGAAATCATTCACCTTAAGGGCAAAGAGCATGTTGTTCCGGATATGCTTTCTCGGGGAGTGCCATAGTTAGGTGGTATCTCAGATTCAGACCCTTGGGTGACCAAAATGATTTCAAGTCAATGCGAATCCACTTAGGTATCCAGCTTGGCGAGTTGAACCAGGTCAGTTGTTCAAACTCATCAAATCAAATCATGTAGTAGTGCATGAAAATAATCAAGAATGGAAGAGAGTGTAAGGGAAAAATGAAAGGTTAGGAATTTTACATGAATACCATGATGGTCCTTTAGCAGGTAACATGGGTGTTAGGAAAACTTTTGCCAGAATTGGGGCAAAGTTTTACTGGCCAAAAATGAGGGCCTATATAACCAAATATGTTAGGACGTGTAAAGTTTGCCAACAGGTAAGGTCGGTGAATGATAAGTCAGCTGGGTTAATGACAGAGAGGGTAGGGATTAGGGAACCATTGGAGATGATATGTGTAGACTTAGTAGGTCCACTTTCAAAATCGAGTAGGGGTTTTATTTATATTTTAATGGTAGCGGATTACTTTACAAATTTTGCACTACTGTTCGCGTTGAGGTCAGCCACTGCTAAGGCTATAGTTAGGGAACTTGAAGACAATGTCTTCCTCCTATTTGGCATCCCAAAGGTGATCGCTTGTGACTATGGTCCCCAGTTCCGATCTAAGGAACTGAAAGCGTTTTGCCAGGCGTACGCGTCACAAATCAAATTTATAGCCCATTATCATCCGCAGGCGAATCCTGCGGAGCGGATAAATCAGATTTTGAAGACGACGTTGAGGGCTTACGTCGCTGAAAACTACCGGGTGTGGGATTTACAACTCAGCAAGGTGGCGTGTGCTATTCGCACGTCAGAGCATGAGGTTTTAGGAGTTTCGCCTTATTATGCGAATTTTGGGAGGGATATGGTGACTTCAGGTCAGGAAGCAACAACAATAGGAGAGAGTTCAGGAAACGTTTCAAGGAACTTAGGGTTGATATAGGGAACAAATTGCAAGCAGTATCTAAAAGATCTGCTCAGACCTACAATCTTTGACGGCGGCGTGATGTTCAATATCACCACGGCGAAATTGTATGGCGTAGAAATTTTTCGTTGTCGGATGCCGCGAATTTTTATGCTGCCAAATAAGCACCGAAGTTTGTCCCTTTGAAATTAAAGAGCGTGTGTCATCTTGAACATATGTCTTATAAGATAGTAGTGGTAAAGAGCGCGGAACTTGGCACGTTAAAGATTTGAAGCCGCATGCCGATGCATCCGAAGATCAATAAGTAAAGTAAAGTAGGTTTTGTTAACAGTTTTTACAAACAACTTATATTTATTTTATATAGCTGAAAATCAACTATTCAGTACGAATACAAATGATTTAATAATATAATAATTTAAATGATATGACAAACTTAATTTAGAATTTCAAAAGAGTACTTAAAACTTAAAAGAACATAAAGTAAAGTTAAGTAAAGTATTATTACAACTCGGCCATCTCTAACAATCGATCGACTCGATCGACTTGGACTTATGATTAATGAACAAACAAAATACAATAAGACAAAATTAATAAAAGTAAGTGTCACTCTTCAGATTCGGATTCACTAATACTCTGGTCTCGCCAATCAGCCCACAAGCGCATTCGGGAAGCCTCTATTATTCCATCATATGGTATCTGGGTTCGCTGACAATTCTCTATATCCTTAAAAACATATCGATCATTCGGAAGAACTTTATGAATACGATAGGGTCCACGAAACTTTGGTATAAACTTCTTATTTGACCCTATCGTACTGTCAATGTTTAGTATCAAAACAAAATCGCCCTCGGAAAACTTAATTGGTTTCTTATGATGTTTACCATGATATTCAGAACTACGCTTTTAAGAAAACTCTATATGCTCCGCAGCACATTCCCGCAAATGGTTTAAATTACGTTCACAAAATTTCTTATCGTCCAGATATTCAGAAAGCTTATCTATTTGCAATCCTCTTTGATTAACTGCAAATAATAATTGGCAAGGAGTTTGCTTAGTGCTAGTATGAACAGAATTATTTAAGACATACTCAACTCTAACTAATAATCTTGACCAATAGGAATGCTGAATTGGTTCAGAAATTTTTGCGAGCATTGATTTAAGCGTTCGGTTAACTCTCTCAATTTGACCAGTAGCTTGTGCGGAAGCCGTAGCAGTCTTTACATGTTCAATGTTGTTATCATTTAAAAAGAAACAAAATTCGTTGGAAGTGAAACATGTACCACGATCACTTATTATTCTTCGTGGTCGACTATAATGCTCAAAATATTTGGTAAGACAAGCACACACCTCCTTGGTGCTAGTTGAGTTTACCGCATACAACTTAACAAGTTTAGTAAACGCATCGACTATAGCAAATATATGCCTTCGTTTTGAAAGAATAGACGGAAGAGGCCCAAAATGGTCCACATGTATCGTATCGAAAGGAATTGGTTTTTTCGGAATATTATAAAGTGCTCGATTTCTACAAGAAGTCGGAACGGAATTTATGATACACTTAAGGCAGTTTTGAATAAAATTGTCTACTTTTCCTTTCATGTTAGGAAACCAATAGTTCTTCTTAATTTGATCAATACACTTATCGGTACACATGTGGCAAATCTTTTCATGTGCGGCACGAATAATGCTATTTTCCAATTCTTTTGGAACGTAAAGAAGTAATTTTTCTTCATCTAGTCTCCGATAAACTAATCCATTTTCTAAAGCGTACTTTGCGACGGGTTTGGACTCCAACTCATCCCGTAGCTTAATAATATTTATATCTCAATTTTGTAAAGCCTGCAATTGTTGATCAATGTTTTCGGAGTTAATTAAAGCAATAGTATAATCAGAAGCAATAACTTTGTCTTCGGAAATTGGGTGGTAACGACTTAAAGCGTCAACATGAGTCATCAAACAGCCACTACGGTGCTTAATAGTATAATTATATTTTTCTAACATAAGCGCCCAACGAGCAATTCGTACATTCGTTCCCTGCTTTTCCAAAGTTTTTGTGCCAAAGAATTACAATCTGTTATAATACAAAACGGAATGCCATCCAGTTGAGTGTGGAATTTTTGTAAAGAATAAACAATAGCTAACGTCTCTAACTCATAGCTGTGGTACTTAGACTCAGACGCAGTAGTTCGTTTTGAGAAATAACCAACTGGATGAAATTTACCATCATCTTGCCTTTGCACCAATATTCCACCGTATCCTTCAGAACTAGCATCACAGTGCAACTCAGTTTCTCTTAATGGGTTATAAATAGCCAATACAGGACTAGACACTAATTGCTCGCATAAAGAGGTAAACGTTTTCTTACAACAGTCATCAAATCTGAACGGAACATTCGGCTTCGTAAGGTCTCTTAAAGGCTGTGATATAACTGAGAAACCCTTAATAAAACGACGAAAATAAGAAAATAACCCTAAACACTTTCGTACTTCTTCTACATTAATTGGAAACGGAAGTCGGTGAATTGCTTCTAAATGTTTATTGTTTGGCCGGATTCCCTTGGCACTTATGAAAAATCCCAACAGTTTATCTCAGAAAAACAAAATTGGCATTTGCTGGGTTTTAATTCCCATCGGTATTCAGCGAGGCGTCGTAAAACGCGCTTAAGAAGATCTAAATGTTCCGGAATGGTTTTTGTAGCTAAAGTCATGTCATCAAGATAAACAACACAGAACCCTCACGAATAAATTCTCGGAATGTGAAGTTAATAAACCTTTGAAAAACGGATGGGCCATTTTTAAGACCAAATGGCATTCTTAAGTATTCGTATTGTCCGTCTGGAGTGACAAAACCCGTACAAGGTATCGAATCCTCATGCATTTTAACGTGATGGAAACCGTTCTTAAGATCTAACGTTGTAAAGTATTGTTTTCCTTCAAGACGTTCAATGCAATCATCAATAAGAGGTAACGGAAAACTATCCCGAACAGTTAATTTATTGAGAGGTCTATAATCAACACATAATCGTCTTTCATCGTTTTTCTTTGGAACTATAACCAAAGGAAATGAATATGGAGAGTTACTTGGGCGTATTATTCCTCTAGCAAGCATTTCATCAATACTTTTATTCACAATTTGCCTATCAGCAAATGAAAGTCTTCTTGGAGAATAACTTATCGGAATATCGGACGTTAGTTTTAGTTTCATGGAGTAGTCATGTTTGACCTCTGGAATTTTATTTAAATCAGAATAGTTTTCTAGAATGATTCTTTTTATGGCTTTAATATTTAAGACATCAAGCTTAGTGTTAATGTTATGTTCTTCAGAAGGCGATTCATTTAGCATTATGTTCAATATTTCCGAAGGAAAATCATTAGAAATTTCACTCAATTCAGAATGATTGATAAAATTACAAGATGAGTTTGAGTAAGGAACAGCTTTTACATTAGTGGTTAAATTAACGCTTGGCGGCATCTGACAGAGACTGCAAGAACCAAATAAATCCTTATTTTTATCGTTCAAGGAACTATATACGTAATGCAACACTTCGTTGGAAATTTTAATTTTATTTAAATCAGAATGAATTTCAATGTTTGGTTTAAAAATTGTATTTGATTTAGTACATAACTTAATATTGAATGAACGTAAGGCACTACGTCCCAACAATAACGGAAAATTCATACAATGGTTTGGAACTACATAAACATCAATCATTTTAGTTTGACCTCGGAAGTTAATTTGAACAGGAATTAAACCATAAGTACATAGTATGAATTGGCCCAATCCTCTGTATTCCGTATCATGAATTTGACTGGAAATTAATTGTTTTGGAACGGAAGAAATTTTCATAAGATTAACCGGACTTCCAGTGTCAAAAAGAGAAACAAAAATGTTGCTTACGCTCACAGAACCTTCAACAATAAAAGTGACACATACCTTATTAAGTTCGGGCATTTCAGAAAAATCTTGATTCATATCATGAGCTTGGACATCTTTCAATGTAACATTAGTTGCATCACGAAATTCATCAACAAGAGCTATTTGATTTGAGTTTCTTGGTGGCGGTTTCGAACAATTTCGTAAGACATGTTGCGATGATCCAAAACGGAGACAGGATCCTCTATTTCTTTTTGGCTCAGTACAAGAAGCTGAGAAATGACCAATTCCAGAACAATTATAACATCGTAAAGCTAAATCGGAAGCAGAAGTTGCCTTCGACGAACGTTCAGAATCCAAGGATGTTTTAAAACTACTGATTCTTGACTTGGTAATACAATTTGAACCTCTGTCTAAAATATGTTCTTTTCTTAGTTGGGCGTATCTATGTGCTAACTGCTTAAGATGTGCAAGACTTTGAGCAGGATAGAGAATAGCAATATTAGTAGAACGATCTTGAAAACCATCAATAATGAATTCCACCGCCTGCATTTCACTTATACTTGCACGTGAAGCCAATTCCTGCATCTTAAGAATGTAACCCATCACACTTGTCTTTACAGAAGCAAATGGTGTTTTCTTCAAGCGATCAATAATTTTGGAAATAGAAAAATTGTGTCCAAAATTTGCCAAAAAATTTGAACGGAACTCATGATATGTTCGTAAAAACATTTCACCTTCGGATTCAGGTTTCATTAAACGACGAATGCTCTTCAGACGACATATTTCATCAGAATCTACGGAATCGCATATACGCTCAAAATCAACAATCCATTTATATGCATCATATTCTTCGGAACTGGAAAACGGAATAACAGAATCCCTTATTTCATTGAAATCCACTTTTTTCCTAGTGGTCGTAATTTCCTCAGCTAATTCTTTTCTTAACTGCACCAATCTTTTGCGTTTCTCCAACGAACGCAGCTCAGCGTCAATAGCAGCCTCCTCCTCATCAGTTGCATTAGAAGGTGCTTGAATTTCAGCACTCCCCAAATGCTCTGCGTATAAACTTCTTAATTGTTGAATCGTTGCAGTAGTTGGAAATTCAACTCCAAAATTTGTAAGAGCTGTGATAAGTTCTTCTTTATTCATTTAAATGCGGCAGACATTTTCAGAGTATCCCACTTCTGAAGTTGTTAACAGTTTTTATAAACAACTTATATTTATTTTATATAGCTGAAAATCAACTATTCAGTACGAATACAAATGATTTAATATTATAATAATTTAGATTGATATGACAAACTTAATTTAGAATTTCAAAAGAGTACTTAAAATTTAAAAGAACATAAAGTAAATTTAAGTAAAGTATTATTACAGTTTTTTTTTTTTTTTTGATATTCGATGATTTTCATTTTAAATTTTTGATTTTGATGAAAAATCCATTTTCATCTGCCATAACCTTGGCATATCTTAGAAAATGTGTGACAGAAATATAGAAATATAAGCACATTTACTAGGAGGTAAGGGTGGGATTTGTTGCGGTAAATTTTACCGCAACAAGTTTCACTTGCCTATTTAACATCATTTCTCCATTTTAGGCCTTTTTTTCCGTTGTGGCTCCCAAATGCTCTTAGAGTTCAGTAGACACCTGGTTTCCATCAACCAGAGACCTGCTCTTAAGTAATTTGGAAAAGCAACCAAAATAGGTGTTCCTGATTAACAAACTACCAATACTACGATTAAACAAGTGTGTGACGGGTGATCCACAAAATAATTTCGCGTGTGACAGATGGTCGACACAAACACGATTCAAGAGGATAGACAGATGGTCTGATAGCTACCAATCTTAAAAAGTAGCACGGGCGATATCTTATCCCCGATTGCTTATGTGACTCTGTATGAGAATGGCTGAATGCCCAACGTAAACATTTTATTAAATTATTAATTGTACAAGATGGAACATTAATGCAAGTCCTTAATCCCTTAATCTGCGCAAAAGTCCAACGATATAGAGTAGAATCGCGAAGTAGGGAATTACTACAAATCTCTCCTCTCCGACATTTTAAATACTGAGGGGGTGTGAGTAGGGTGGGTAAATGCATTAATTGCAATAATAAAACTATACCAGAAGACGGCGAATTCAGTGGCGATGACAAGGCAGAAAGCAGGGGTGTAAAGTGCGAGTAGGATAGGCGCTGGGGTCTCAACTGCGTTCGCTCACTTTCGCAAATATGCGGGGTGTAGCTGAATGACCGAGATACACGCTCTCTGATTGGCCGAAAGCATTTGGGGTTTCTGCATTCGAAAAAGGAAGCGGTCGTCCAGGCAAGGTGAAAGCCTGGAAGGGGACTTCATACCCGTAGATAGTGTGAACCTGAGGTTCTGGTTTTTGACGAGAAAGAAATTTTTGGAAATAATAAGAATTTTTGGGATTATTTTGGTCGAGAATTTTCATTACCGAAAAAGGTTGTGGAAATAGTTTGAAAAGTTTGAGAAAATTGGGATTAAGCAGGACAGAAAAAGGAGGAAAATTGACCTCAGCTGGGAAGGAGAAATCGGCAGGATTTAAAAGCTAAGTATTTTTTTTATTGGTGTCTAATATTAGAATTGTGCGTTTTAATCTGAGAGTTATTGTGTTGAAAATTTGCTTAATCGTTTGGCTTTTGCTTCCGTTAATACTTCCGAAAAAGTGCAACTCGCGACCCGTTAAAAACAGTTTGGTTCTTTCGGGACGAAAGTATTAACAGTCCCTCTTCCTTTGTTCAAATCTTTTGTTCTAACATTTTCTAAAAGATCTTGTGTTTTACTCCTACTCGAAAGGTTTTTCAAGCTAAATTTAAGGTAATCAAAATTCCTCTTTTAAGAGTTCAAATTCTTTTTTTTTTCAATTCAAAATTCATCTTTGTTGTTTTCAGCTCCAAAATGTTTGTGATTTCCTTTCTTTAAAAAAAAATCACTGGCGTCCATTTTATTCCAGGTACACCCTGTAAATACTTTTTATACTTTCATTTCAATTCAATTTTTAATTAATTTCATTAATCGCAAGTCGATTAATAAAACCCCACGAATTGCCGAACCCACCCCATTGCTGAGCTACCGTGGTGCTACCCGTTGGGGAATTGCATTAAACGCGCCCATCGCCCATTTGACCGTTGTCATTTTGCTTTTAATTTTTATTTCGTCGCGACGCACGCCGGTTATCGTGCAAAAACTCTTTTTTTTACTAATTCGTTTGTGAAAATTTTTTCTTGGATTCGATAAATCAAATTGTGTTTTGCAGATATAAGATCTGCCATCATATCTTTTAACCTCATCCTAAATTTCGCATTTATAAATTTCATAACTTCATTTATAAATATCATGTTTTGGCCATTTACAGGTATTTTATGTATATTTTAGCAAAAAGAAACAATTTGATCGACCAATAGACTGGATTTTTGCAGGAATATGTTTTGTATACCAAAACAATTTTTGATTGGTATAATTTATTACAAAATTTAAATTTTGATCATCGGTTGCATATAAAGTTATAATATTCATTATTTAGTCAAAATAATGCTATTTTATCTGTTTAGGTGTATTTGTCTTTAAAATTGTATGGACATTTATTAATGTTTTGTATGTACTTCAAATAAATAGTGAGACAATGACATTTTCATAGACATCTAAATTATGAAATTTGGATAAGTACTCTTCGATTTATAGCCAATTTTATGCAGACAAATTGATAATTTTAAATTTTTTTCTAGATTTTATCTGTACAAAATATTTCTAATGTAAAATTTTAATATTTGAAATTATGTATTTTGTGAAGCTTTTTAGCAATGCACAGTTATGTTTTATATATCAATATTTTTATCAGATTTTCAGGATTTATAATTTTTAAATTCGAAAATATTGTATGGGCGTGGTGAAATTATATAAATAAAATTCGTTGAAAAAGAATGATTTTTTGGTAAATAAATCAATAAAACTAATTTTAGAGTTGCTTTTGTTGAAATAATCACTTAAAATTTGTTAGCAATATTTTAGAAGAGAATTAGAGCAATTGGTTTGTTGGTTTTGTTTTTCAGAATATATCAATTTTTTGTTAACTTTTGCATTTAAAGTACCAACAATTGAATTGATTTTTCACTAAATCACATTTTTAATATGAATTTGTTTAAGATTTCGCAAAAAATTTAACACAGAAATTTAGATTATAAATTTCTTCCTCTAAGTATTACTCAAGTTTGAAACTTCTTAAGTTGGCTAAATGGCCTTTTTTTGTGATTTATTTTATTAAATTTCCCCGTTTTTTCCCGTTAGATTTACAAATACAAAATTATCACATGTTTGTAGAAGAAGGTAACACCTATAAATGTTCATCATTTTTTTTTTTAATATATACATTTTTCATTAACTTTTGAATTTAATGTACGAAAAATTAAGTTGATTTTTCATTAAAACACATTTTTAGTTCAGATTTTTTTAATAATTTGCAATAATTTTTACACATACATTTAAGTTATAAATTTCTATCTAAATTTAATGTATCATTTATTATGAACTATTAAGTTTCGCTCAATTTTGAAACCTGTAAAGTTGTCTAAATGTAGCTTTTTTTGTGGTTTATTTATTAAATTACCTCTCCTTTTTTTCCCGTGAGATTTAGAAATACAAAATTACGGGTCGCTTACACACCCTTTTAGTATGAAATTTTTCAACCCCCCTCAATAATTTTATACACAAATTTAGCCACATCTCATAGCTAAATTTTGAGATCTTAACTTTAAATATCGGTCGAGTAGTAATGAAGTTATGATAGACGATTGTTGACAATGACCAAAGCGGAGCATATCTATGGATTTTATTCAATTTTGTGTGAATTTTAAAAAAATCAATTGTGACGCTAATATAGGAGGTAGATTAAAAAGTGAAGTATCAAATTAATGGTTATTCTATTGAGTTTAAATAAAAGAAAAAACTAAATCAATCCATGCACACACTCAGATGTTATTAATTAATATGTGTGAACTATACTTTATTGTCAATTTCTCAGCTCAACGGTACAATATGAATATAATTTTTTTAATACAAATTCCTAGGACATTATAGCTACTCGTATAATTCATTAGTACATTGCAAACCTCTACGACTGTTTATTAAAAAGATATTAATACAAAACCAAAAAAAAAATTTCATGTAGGCAATATTTTTTTATTATTGTTAAAGTTTTTTAAACAAAATTTAAATTTATTTTTTTTTTTTCAGAAGCTATATATCGGATAGCTTGGGGATAGACATTGTTGATGCCATACAAAAAAGTTAGTATTTTGATTGAAAACAAAAAAAGACTTTTATATATTAGTTAAGATGATATAAAAGAAAACATTGGAGGTGTTATCAGAATAAATACAACTTGCGTTCCTGCTATAATGTTCGCAGATGATTTTGCTATATTTGCTGAGATCGTTAACAGTATGCAGCTGATGATAAACAGACTGGTGAATTATTAAAGAAGATGGAACTTGTCATTTAATTTGACAAAGACGAAAATGATGATATTCAGAAATCGTGGAGGGAGATACTCAAGAAATTAACAATGTGATTATGAAGGAGAACAGATATGAAATGAAAAAGCATTTTGAAAACAAATCATCAGAAGCAAAGCTTGCTATCGGTTCAGTTTGGGGTAGATGCATAGCCAACAAATATTTAAACCAAAGTTCAAAACAAAAAATCGTACGGGCAACTGCAACATCCATCATGTTATACGGAGCACAAGTATGGGGATACCGCTCACATTCTACTCTTGAAGTTTTCCAACGATACTGCGTCAAAAGAGTATTTAAACTACCAAATAGCACACCCAACTACATGATTCATCTGGAGAGGGGGATGCCGCCACTATTTCTGTGGAGACACTCAAATTACACTTTGATTATGTGCAGAAAGTTATGAGAATGGATGAGCGTAGACTGCCAAAAATAATACTCTCCTACCTGCTAATGAATAAAGGTAATTGTGTGAAGGAATGGGAAACGCTAGCATGTAATGGTGGCTTAAGTACAAATTTTGAGAACATCCAACACGACCAACTTTATAAAATAATAGAAAAAACAGGTAACTTTCTGTATGACTCATATGTCAATGAAGCTCAGTCATCCCAGTATCGAATGTACTACAGTATCTAAACTCAACTACAACTTACAAGAAGGATCGTATTTTTTGACCACAAACTCTGCAGAAAAAATAAATATTATATTTAAAATGAGAGGTGAAATGTTAGGCCTTAATTACATACTACATCGACCACTTCAATGTAACCTCTGCAATCATTTTATAGGGAAATGCTCTATTTTATGCGAAATACGAAGGATATACTTTGGAGCCAATCTTCTGGAGATAGTGGATGTGCTGTGCACTTTGAATGGAGAACGCGGATGGGACGTACTTTACAAGTATACTGCACTACAGGACACGTATTATTGAAGGCAACTTTTGATCTACGAACTACCTTTTTTTATATTAAATTTCAAGTTAACTTTAATTATGCAAGAAAAAAAATATGTCAGTCTGGTAGACAGCATAATGCCAAACCAATCAGACTTAAAGCTAATTTCTTTATTGAATATAAATACATAAATATTAATTTGGTCAATCAAAACTAACTAAACTAAACTAATATTTTCTACAAGACCACATCAGTTTTAAATTCATGCATGTTATAATTTGTGTTGCTACCATGAATTAAAAAAAATCTGAAAAACTAAGTAAATTTGAAGCACTCGAAAAAGGTTCATGGTTAGATAGCAACACAAATGTTACATGCATGAATTTAAAAAAAAAAAATAATGTACAAATCAAATAGTAGGAGAATATAGGAGAAAGTTTGCGGTCGTGCGGTCGAACGCGGAAGCGTCTTGCAAACTTACGTGAAAATAAAGAATTTAGAATTGTCGAAATTTTAAATATAATTTTCGCCTTCAAAAACTACGAGAAAATTCCACTTTCCGTTCTAGAGAAAAAAACATAACCTCAAACGCTTGCAAAAGCTGAGATATGGTAAAGGGTATACCAAAGAAGAGAAACAAAGAATTCTCAAAAGAGTTAGAGTCTCTCGCCATAAGCTAGACTTTTATAGAAATCAGATTTCAACGATTCGAAACACAATTAAAGTGCTTCATAAAAATATGGCTTTAGAAAATCCCGATAGAGTAGAAAATATGTTACATATAAGAAATTTAAGTAGGATACGCGACAAATGAAGAAAGCTTATCACTAAAAATCTGCGGCTTTATAAAATAAACATGACAAATTTATAGGGCACGTGAAGGTGAGAAAAATCGAGAGAATGCGAGTAGCTCGAAGCTCGAAGGATCAGATTGAAACGTTCATAATATGAACGATTTGCCTTACGTTGTTAGTTAGTATCCCTATTAGTTTCATTTATTCTATAATTTTCATCATATTATGATGAAAATTATATTTAGAATAAATGAAATTAATAGGGATACTAATCAACGTAAGGTAAGTCGTGAACACGAAATCATTCAATTTCCTAACAACTATTACAATGCCTTGCTAAAAACCCAGAACACGGATTCACTTATATCTGCTGTTGCTGTGAAGGTTTGTTTTTCAAACATTCGGTTGTTAAATTTAACAAACAAAAAATAATAGCTAAATGCGAGCCAGAGTTACTTTCAAAAATAAATAGTTTTCTGTCTGATTTTATATGTAATACCCTAAAAACTCATTTTAAACAAAATTAAATAACTTTTGTCACACAGCGAATTTGAACAAACGGTTAACGGGTAATGAATGCATAGCTAAACATGTACCTATATACGATATGAAAGCTTTTCTTATTGATGCTGGGCCCAATTTGCCCATTGACCTTTGGTTGAAATTATCTTATTTGAAAATGAGAATTTTTATGGAGAATGAGGTAAACTGGATGTTATTTGGAAATTTGCAGCGAAATCACCTCATTTCGCCCATAGTACAGGCAAAATAGGACAAATAAAACATAAAAATTCCTACCCTCATGGAATTTGGTGAAAACGTTGTTTTTACCAGAAGAATGAAGAATCAAAAGAGTCTATAAAAATATCTTATTGGGAAGGGTGTTTTTCTGAGGGGTACAGAGAGGAGTTTTCTGTGCATCAAAAGGAAAAAATGATTTTGGCATAAACTATGCATATGGCACATGATTTCAAGGTAATTTTTGATGGCTAATCTAATGACATTTAAACTAAGACGATACGACACCGGAAAAAAAGTAAGTCTAACTATAATTTCAGTGCGATAGGTAAATATTTCCGAACACCCTTTAAAATAATGGAAAGTTGATGAGACTTGGTATAAATATTCCATTTCTGATGGAAAACAAATAATATTTAGAAGAGTCCATAAAAATATCTATTTTAAAAGGGTGCTTTTTCGAGGGGAAGAGAGAAAAGTGACGGATTATACCGTAACACTTGTGATAAAAATACTACCCTCATGAAAAGTGATATATCAAAATGGCAGGGAAAACTAGTGCCGGGAAAAGCATTCCACATTCTTGTAGTGCGACAAAAGAAAGAATCTCTCTACTTGACAGTACGTCCGAAGTTGGGCTCCAGGGTAAACTGATGTGCATTCCAGAAGTACGAGTATTACGGTTGAATTGCTTTAGGGGAGGAATGCAACTGGCTTTTTCAGTAGAGCACTGTTTATAAAAAAACGGTAAAACAATGCGAGACATGAAACATTGCTGCGATGTTTGAGAGTTGCAAATGCTTCCGTTATATTTCTGTCACCTATAATTTTCATAGCTCTTCTTTGCATTCTGTCCAAAAGACTCAAGTGTGATATTGGAGCACCCCCCCAAACATGAGAATTGTACTCGAGTTTTGGACGAATAAAGGCCTTATAGATAACAGCCAGATCAGAAGGTGGAAAAATTTCTTGCATCACCGTAGAAAACCTAAAGACTTAGCAGCATTTTTGGCGACCTTAAATATTTGATCGTTCCTGAGAAGTTGGTCTGTGATACACATAGAAGGACTAAGAGCTTTTCGGTCTCCTCAATGCAAGTGCCACTCATGGATAGTGGCATAGGGGGTGGGTTTCGTTTTGCCGACAGTAGTTTGAGTTTTTGAAGCATTAAATTCTACGCGATTTTTGATTCCCCATTTCGCGATTAGAATTTAATGAGCTTATCATACGCTGCCGTTCAAGTTTCACATCGGAAGGACATGAATGTGAATCTAAGAACGAATACGAAAAGCTGAGGGTACTGTCGTCAGCAAAACATTTAAATGGATTAGAAGTTTCAGACAGCATATCATTAATGAATATGAGGAAAAGGGTCAGACACAAAAGGAGCCCTGGGGCACAACAGCATTTATTTTGTCGTTATCAGACTTGTTACCATCCAATACAACTTGTATTAAACGGTCCGAAGGGTAATTTCTGAATCCAACGAAGAAGAAATTTATCGATACCAAATGCGCGCAATTTCGATAAGAGAGCTTGATGCCAAACTCTATCAAACGCTTTAGAAATATCAAGTGCAATAATCTTACTTTCTCCAAAACGATTTAAAGATTTGTTCCACTGCTCGGTGAGATTAACTATCAGATCATCAGATCACTACGAAAGCCGTACTGCCGGTCAGTAAGACGCTTTCGTACCTCGAAATATTTCTTGAGCTAAAAATTAATCAGCGTTTCCATGACTTTGGAAAGAAGGGACGTAAGTGCAATTGGTCGATAGTTTTAGCGTGGAGAAGATACACCTTTTTTAGGGACAGGCAGGACAAATGCTGTTACCGATCCATTCGGAAAGAAACCAGTATAGCAAGACAGACGGAAATCTTATGAAGTGATTTTGCCAGCGTTGAAGAACACCTCTTCAGAACAATGGGAGGGATACCATCCTTGACATCATGTGCCGTATGCACAGACTGAGCCAGTCATTTGTTCATTTTGATGCACAGAAAACTCCCCTTCTCCGGCCCTAACAAAAAAAAACACCCTTCCCAGCAGGACATTTTTAAAGACTCTTTTGATTTTTCATTCTTAAGTCTATTAGGTACACACTTGTAAACCATCTCGTGAAACCATACTCTGCTCGTAAAACTGAGTGGAGAACAAAGTGGAGAATTTTCGTTCATGGGCAATTCACGAGCAAAATGCAGGGAACCATTGGTGAAGCGTTGACAGTTGGATAAAAGAAAAAAAAATTGTGTAAAGTTTCAATTTGTGCGCATTCTTCATTTATTTTCTTTTTGTTCATTATAGAGTAAGAGCCCAGGGCCGCCAGACATACGTCATTTTATTAAAGCTGAGATTTTTTCTGCGAACAGATACTATGGTAGCTAAGAACAAATGGATACTAAGAATCTTCAATCCGGGTGCAAATAAGAGGTAGCGAGTGTTAAAGTTGCATACTAATGTTGCAACATTGCGTTATTTTATCAAAGCTGAATTTTTAATATGTCTAAGGGGATGGTCTCATTATTTTTATTGGACACTTGCCAGACATCTACAGTGGGGCCTAACGTGAGTCAGACACTTAAAATATGTCAAACTAATCGTGCCATTTACGTTGCAGTTTTAAAGCTAATATTTAAATGTTTTATGGGCAACTGTTTAAAAATAATTCCCCATCAGCTATACATCTACAGTGGGGCGTACTGATCAGCCAGACATTTAAAAACAGCTAAAATAAGCGAAAAAATCACGTTTTAGTAACAAAGAATTAATATTTTGACAGTTTTAAGGTGATGTAAGGCCTCGCTGTAGGTGTCTTGCTGATTAGAAAATATTGTAGAATATATGCCAACAGAAAACATAATATCTTGATTTGATTCTGTTGTGTAAATGGCACGATTAGTTTGACAGATTTTAAGTGTCTGGCTCACGTTAGGTCCCACTCTAGATGTCTGGAAAGTATCAAATAAATTAAATGACACCATCCCCTAACACACATCAAAAATTCAGCTTTGATAAAATAACGCAAATGTTGCAATATTTGTATGTAATTTTAACACTCGCTTCCTCTTAATTGCACCCCGATTGAAGATTCTTAGTATCCATTTGTTCTAAGCTACCATAGTATCTGTTCGCTGACAAAATCTTAGCTTTGATAAAATGACGTATGTCTGGCGGCCCTGGGCTCTTAGTCTATTAGGATTTTGTGTACATACTATTTTACCTGTACCTACTAATAGAATCTATAAGACCATAACAACTCTTTGGTAAATCCGTTGTTTGAGTTTTATTTCAGTGACAAATTTTGTGATTTACTTAATTCATGATTGAGTGTACACGTACAGGCATCATTGGTCACACATAAGACAATTCTTTTTTGACAGAGCATAGTCTTTGTAGATACGACGATTATGAATAAAACAATTCTAAGCAAAACAACTCTATGAGAATACCTGTAGGTATCTACCTATTCGGTAATGCAATTTAATTAAAGTTACTTTCGGACCAAAAACCACACTGAAACACTTACTTAAACAACATCCGCGCACATTATTATATACAAATATACAATATGTATAAATGTGGACATGTCAAACAAAAATAACCCTTTCCAACCTAGGTACAACATCATCACGATTTCTCACGTCGTTCCCGCGTCGTAATTAAACGCCACCATTAACAGCCGTGCTAATTGCAATTAAATATTCAATATTGGAGCTGATGCTTGTGGACCAAGAGTAAGGACAAGAGGCATAGGTACTTTTCTGCTATCAACCCTAATCACCTGCTCAGAGCAACAGTAAAAAACCACAAAACTCATTGCAAACATATCCACCATCCACCAGCACCAGACATCCACCATCCAGCATTTCCCAGCGTCTAAGCTGATTTTCGAATCAAAATGATTACTACACGAAAACAACATACCCCAAATTATACCACCCTTGTATTGCCGTGGCACTGCCACACCGTCGTCGTCGGGATCGCCTTCACGTTGTCCCCAAGTGGTGATTGCCTCACTCAAATAAAATTTGTATGTGAAGAGTATCCGGCTAAATGAGTGTTGGCAACGTTTGCTTATTTTGATTCATGTCTAAAGTTTCACATTCAGATACGCTCTTATTTTGACTTTACCTCTCTCCCATCCTTCTCACTCAAACTCCAAAAAAAGCAATTGGGCTGAACCTAGTTCTTAACTAACAACCAAGCTCACAACCACCCACTCACCTACCCGTACAAATAGTTAAAGTGCTAATTGCCATAAATGGCTCTCATTGTAGGGTAAATGACATTAGAAGATTGCATCATTACCTATCTAGGTACCGTCATGAGCTACCCACATTTACGGAGTGTATTTAAAATCCAGATTCAGATCCGGAGATAGAGGAGGTCCTGTTTCTCCTCAAACGGGCATGCGTAGTTTAGTGGGTTGGGGGCTGCGCCCATAACTGTTGTTGTCACGCCCACCTGTGCAACCAATCGGAACAAGGGGAAAACCGAAGAGCTTTTGTCAGCACATAATGACGGCGCGGCGGTAAATGGATTCCAGTTACCTTAAATAGACACCTTTCTGCAATGAACTTTAAACTTTTTTCTTTCTTCCCATTTGGTGTGCCGGCTATAACTAGAATTATTCCTCGGGCAATGCATTAAGATGAGTTTTGTATTTTTGGTAACTGTTAATCGTTAAGAGGATGGCTAGGCTTATAGACATCTCTTTGGATTTTCGTTCTTTTGTGTACCGTTTTTAAAGAGCGATCATAATTATAATACTGCACTCATTAAGTTTGCTTCTTCTTGTTCATCTTCTCATGCTTTTTTTAGTGTGCATTATGTATTTATGTAGATAGGGGTGAAATATAAACGGTCCTTGAAGACTTCTTACCTTGAATTCTTAACACATACACAAAAGTAAAACTAGTTCTTATCCAATATTAATTACTAAGGCAAGTAGGTACCTACTTGGATGTACTTATTATTTTTTCAATGAAATTGCTCTTCTTTGTCGAGATTGAATAGGTTGAGTGAACTTACACCTTACGAAATAAGGCCACACGTTACTTATGACCCTGTTTAGATTGGGAAGTTTGTGTACGGACTCACACCATTTTGTAGGAAAGAGAAGTGCGGGGTAAGAGGTCTCGTGAGGCATGTAGAAAATATAAAAACCTGACTCGTGAGTCTGCTTTGTTGGTCTTTCAATGTGGAAGTTGTTGATGTTGTTGTTGTTTCAATGCATTTTGAGGCGCCTCACAGTTTGTAATGTAAACACGATGGTACTCACCAGTCCGTACTCAATCTTCCCAATCTAAACAGGGTCTATTACTGTAGCGAAATAAGGCCCGTCACGGCGTGCCTTTTAGACATTTATGGCCAATTTCATAAACATTCACTAAAATCGCTTTTATCTAAATAATTTAGTTAAAACTGAGCTTCCTCACATACATGAGCTTCCTCACATACATGTAGGTTCTGCTCCTCTTACATATGAAGTATACTTACATATGTAGGTACGATAGAAAAAGTGAAACAACAGAATTCATTTCTTCGGTTCCAAATATAGATATAGCTCCGCAAAAAGTCATTTAATTTCTTGTTATACAGTCTTTATAAACAATAAAAGTACTACTAAAGTCTAATTAAAGTACAAATCTACTAACTTTTCATACGTTTACATTGAAAATTAAACTCCAATCATTAAAAACAAAGTTTTGAATATTTTATTTTTTAATTTCTGTGAAATTAAAAATAAAAACTATCCTCAATTGTCATCAAGTGAGCAACTACGAAAGCTCAGATCGACGGAGAAGAGTTCTAGGAGTCCAAACTCCCCTGTGTCAAACTCAGCTTCAACAAAATTGTGGAATAAAATTGAGCTTCGGTTTAGCAAAATTGAGACTCGGCTTGAATCACTATCTAAAACTATTGTGTCACAATTAAAAATCGAAATTAACACTATGTGTGAAAATTTATCTTCGCGCATTAACAATTTAGAACTTGACTTTGATAACAAAATTAAAACACTAACAAAATCATTTAATGAGCAACACGACACTTTAACGTTGCGGATTAATAATACCGAGCTTGATTTCGATAATAAAATCAAAAAGCTGGAAAACATATTCAATCAGAGTCTCGGCACCTTTAATCACTCATTGTTTACATTGGGCAACCGATTTGACACGCTAGAGCAACAGGGAAGTAGAATTGACATGCATGAAGTGGACCTCTCTCTGGATAAGGCACAAGTATTAGAGAAAGATAACAATATGCTGAAAATACAAATTGATGCACTTGCACGCAATAATATCTCTGGAGATCTGGTGTTACATGGAATACCTGTACGCGATAACGAAAATCTTAAGAATATTGTTGATCGTTTCTGTAATCTTATAAATTATGTACCGTCCGCCACCGATTCACATTCTTCGCACTAAACCGCGAAATGCATCAGCAACAAGTGCAATTATTGTTAAACTTCCGCACGCGCAAGATAAAGTCAATGTTTAAAAAAATGCAACTGCTTATTATAAACTCCACTCTAAAGCTGTAACTTTGACTGATCTTGGGTTCGAAGGAAATAAATTTGTACGAGTGTATGAGAGCTTAACAAGATACAACCATAGTATTTTTCGTAAAAATAATGAATTCCGAAAGAAAGGTTTCTTGCATGCAGTGTTTACAAGACAAGGCAGGGTATATGTCAGAAAAACTAATGATGAAACAGGAAAACCTATATGTATTACAAGTATGAGTTCTCTTGAAGTGCTTTGCTCCTATGGTACTTCTACAACTGACACCGTTAATATTAATTCGGTTGAGAAGAGAATAGCATTGTATATTCACTCTATAGTAATATCATCACTCAAATAATTGGCGCTAGCAAAGGTGAGGAGTGTTGGAACTAACGATTTGGTAGACTTTTCAGTTTGTGTAGAGATTGAAAGAGAGGAAAAATTAGGAGAAAACTTTGTATATAAAAACTATAGTACTATTATGACGACGATCGATTGAGAGAATCGAGGTGAGGTGCCCTGGTACTAAGAAGCTGGAGAGATTGGAGAGTAGAGGACAGTGAGAAATTGAGGAAATTGACGATAAGAATGACGTTTAAGGCAACAATAAATGAACGAGAACAACGTATACAAAATTAAAGCTAGTTTAAGGGAGTCAACACTAACCTTTTTTTTGTTATTTTCTTCCACCAATTTTGTTTACGAAGGGGAAAGTTGAAGCTTTTTTTGCTCTATTTGAGGAGGAAGTAGGATAATAAATATAATTTTAAAGGGAATTATTGGTTGTATTTTTTCTTTCGTTGTGTGTGAGATATGCTGTATCAAGTTAAGTAAGTATAGCTGTATGCCCAAATTAAAGGCTGTAACCAATGTTGCCACTAAAGAAAATAAGTTATACAAGAATTTATTATATGATGTAGGGATAGGAAGAAATTATTTTAATTTTGTAGGTTGATTATTTGCGTTCATATTTAAGGAGATATGACAAATATATGATATTAGATGGTGAAAGCCATTTAGTAGGTAGGTACTTGTTATTTTATATTATCTATTATAAATATACATATATATAAATGGTAAACCAAATAAAATTACAATTAAATACAATTTCGGTACGAAACCTTTTTAACTAAAATTTTTCATATACATCCAAGTGAAGTGAACTTTTCGTAGACAAAAATGAAAATTATTAGGCGTGAAAAATATAAGAAAATTATATGCATTTATTTGGGTGACGAGGAAAAATCAAATTTCTTTCGAAAGAAGCCCGAATTTAAAAATGATTTTAATATTTTCTCAAGCGAAATTTTAAATTTTGTGTGTAATTTCTTAAAAAAATTAACGATTTTTCACAATCATTTTAAAATGTCCAAGAATGAATTTTTAAAGTATTATAAACAATTTCTATAAAGTTTTCAAAAATGAAACAAGCTATGTTTAAAAATTCACGGGGAATTTTCACGTGGAAATTATAACATTTCCAGAAATGAAATTCTAACTTTATGAGATAATTTTTTAAAATTTCCTAGATTATAACGTTTTTAAAAATTTTATAGTTCACCATGTGAAAATTCGTGCGAAAAAAGTTTCAAAAATGAAATTTGAATTTAATAAGTAATTTTTAAAAATTCTCTAAATAACAATTTACAAACAAAATTTGATTTAAATTAAATTTAATCTGCATATTTTCCAACTACCTAGTAAAAATTCCACACACTACTTTTCGCGGGAATTAAAAAAACAAGATTTGGAAATTTTTTTGTTGAGTAAGTAGTGTCTAAATACTCACGGGAATTTCGAAAAAAGAATACTTAATTTAATTTTCTCACGTGAATTTTTTTAAAATTACTTAATAAAGTTCAAATTTCATTTCAAACACCTTACAAAATGCGAATTTATTGAAATTACTTCATACAATTTTCATAACCGAAATTTGAACATTGCCTAATAGTTATTGTTAAAATATTCACAATTGAATTTTTCACGTGAATTTTTCAATATTATTTCATAAAATTGAAATTTGGTTTTTGAAAATTTGAATAAGAATTTTTAAACTAGGTGAGCTAAATTGAATTCTTTTACGTGAACTAAAAAAATACTTCGTAAAGTAAAATTTCTTTAGTTTGAATGCGAATTTATTAAAATTACTTAATGCAATTTTCATAAACGAAATTTGAATTTTGTTAAGTAAAAATTTAACAAAGTTAAAAAATTAATAACGTTAAGAAGTAAAATTAAAATTTACTAAAAAATTAACAAAGTATGCTTATCTTAAATAGACAAAAGATATTTATTTTTTAAATTTTACTAAAATTTCTCTTTTAAAAACATTTTTTTATAGATAAAATATTTTTTTTTTAATTTTTTCAATTGTTTTTATTTTATTTTCTTTTAAAGATCAAAAGATATTTATTTTTTAAATTTCGCCAAAATGTCTCTACCCTTAAAAATACTTTTTTTAAAGGTAAAATAGATTTTTTTTATTTGTTTTATCTTAAGTATTTTTTAAAAGTAAAAAGATTTAATTTTTTATAATTAAATAGTTTTTTTAATTTTTTTCATTTTTTTTTTATTAACACCTTTACTGTCCCATGTATCATATTTGATACATACAATTTTGTTTTTTCCGTCTGTCCCACGTCCATGTATCATATTTGATACATTTTGGAATTCGGCTTCACTGTCCAAAAAAAAATTGATTTTAAAACATCAATACGTTCATTATTTTTTCTGAAAAAAAAAAAATATCGACTATACGTCCCATGTATCATATTTGATACACAATATTTTTTTTGTGAATAAATATTTTACTAAGGTGACATACATTTGTACATTTTTCATCCATCAAGGAGTCTATTGATTAGAATGAATGTAACTCTTCGTCGATTTGATTTTGAATACCGAATTCAAATGATTGACTTTCTTGTTTTTAGCAGCCAAAATCGTGCGCTCAGCTAATTATGGTCAGCATAATTCTAAAACATATACTGTAAATAAATCGTGATTTCGGCAAAATTTCGGTGGAAATTCAATAACGCCGGTGACTAAGTCGACTGAAATTACGCCATTGCCCACCACCAACAATTGCCTGGAGAAATCTGCAGCAGACTGATAATTTCGTAAAGAAACTCGCCTGTTCGTTTTCAACTGCAATTTTTTCACACATCTCCGACGCTTTTAGGCAAGTGTTCAATTCATTTGCCGGAGTTGATCTTGCACTGACAGGCAGCGTATGAAGATAATAGCCTGACAGCATAATAATTGCATTACGTAAACGTTCATCATTTCGTATATCTTTCAACGTGCGATTCAAGGTTTCCAATTCCAATACGTGTTTGAGAGCCATTGTGCTCTTTTCCTTGGTGATAATGTTTCATTTCTGCAATACTTTCGCCATTTCAGACTTCTCTGAAATGTGTGGCATGTAGGTTCTTCATCCACTTACATATTCAATGTCAATTTCAATGCAGGATGGTTCGACCCCCTTATAACAACGTATTCAATCCCCTAAGAGACCGAACCCAAGGCGATTTCAGAACTCGTACGAATTGTAGCCATAAAGACAGTGAAAACAGGAATGTCTTTTTTCCAATTCCACTGGACGTATCAAGGAAGGAAATGCCACCATTTCCGTTTTCGACTACTTGCATCCATTCATAGAACATAAGGACTCAATGCGCCTCGTTCTAAATCCATTAATCGACCCAATTCTCTATTAAATGCGAAGAAATCAATCAAACCTATAATCGTGAAAATCAAACGAACCATTCTCGAGTTAAGCTGCTGAAAAAACGAAATTTGCGCCTATTGCGCCACCCTTTTTGAACTGTTAGGCTGTTCTTCTGTTCCTTAGCCTTCGCGTATTAATTTCTTCCAAACAAAGCTGCAGAAAGAAGTTTCCAATTCGGTCCAGTCGTTTTCAAGTTTTAAGCATATGGATTATCATACTTTACAATCATATATGATTCATTGGACGTATTGCTATGAAATGAGCTAGCATACGCCCATTAATCACATATGAACACGAAACTAAATCCTTTTTTTAACAGCAGTGAACAATTATTTATGCAACCAACCCATTCTATGTTGCATCTTATTAAACAATAATGCTTTTTTCTGAAAAAAAGTATTGGACGTGGAGATGTTTTTATATCAGTTTGTATGGGGACAGTGAAGCCGATTTATGTTTATGAATCATATATGATATATGGACGTAGGAGCCTAAAAAAAAAATAATTTTGTGTATCATATATAATTCATGGGACGTATGGTTGATGTTTTGAAAAATAATGGACGTATGGATGATTTTATATAAGTTTGTATGGGGACAGAGAAGGTGTTTTAATTTATTTTATAAATTTCTCTACTCTTAAAAATATTTTTTTTGAGGTAAAATATTTTTTTTTTAATTTTTATCTTAAGTAGGTAGTTTTTAAAGGTAAACAAATATTTATTTTTTTAAATCTTCCCAAAATGTTTATTTAAATTGTTTTTTTTTTAATATTTTCGAATTTTGTTTACCTCCAAAAGTTTTTTTTTAAGGTAAAAAGTTATTCTTTTTTAAATTTTATCAAAACTTCTTTACTTTTAAAAGTATATTTTTTAAAGTTAAACCTATTTTTTCTTAAATTTATCAAGAGCTTCTTAAATGTAAAATACTTTTTTTTTAATTTTATCAAAATTTGTTTTCCTGTAAAAGTATTTTTTTAGCAGTAAAAGAATTGTTTTTTTTTTATTTAATCAAAAATTGTTTACCTCTAAAAGCATTTTTTAACGGTAAGTTTTTTCATATGTAGGTATATAAAAAAGTTAACTTTTTTAAATTTTATAAAAATGTTCTAGTTTTTTTCAATTTTATTAAAATGTATTTATCTCAAAAAGTACCTACCTATTTTGTTAAACGTTAAAAGAAATAGTTGATTTTTTAATGTATCAAAATGTCTTAACTGTTAAAAGTATTTTTTTGAAAGGTAGCAAAAAGAAATTCTTTGTTCTGATCAATTTTTTTACATTTAAAGTAAGCAAACTTTTGATAAATTTACCTGTAAAAAAATTACTTTTAAAGTGTTTTTTTCTATTTTTTTTTTCCAAAAAAATAAACCTCAGAAAATGTTTCTTGATTTTAATAAACCTCAAAAAATGTTTCTTGATTTTTTTTTTCGAACAAAAAGTTTGTTCTTGAAAGCCTCATAAAGAAATATAGCATCGTTGTAAGACTATGTTTGCCTATGAATTGTGAAAATTAGCAACGGTGTAATATGATTTTCAGCTCAAATTGAAAATTTTCAACAAATTCGAAGCAAATCAAATCATAATTAACCTATCTATAGACATATGTATGTGTATTGTGTACTATCATAGACTTTGATAGAAAACAACAAAAAAATCTGTTGGCAAATTCAAATTCAAACAAAAAACCATACCGTTGTACAATGCACCATGACAACGAGAACATTTTTTTCATTTTTCGCGAATTATCCCCTTCGTTGCCATGACGAAAAACTATCTCACTCACACCAGGTAATTGTTGTCAGCAACTGTCAGAATCAACAAAATACACTCCTCTCCTTCTAACAACCAGCTTTTATTCCTCTTCCTATCCTCATTCACATCTCTCCAATCCAACGTGGCACGATTTTTGCGCCCTCACGAGAGCTGCCACAGAAACAGAAAAATCGATTCCATAGTAGTACTATAGGTTTCATATACAAAGGAGAAAATGAATAAAAATGAAGACTATAGGAAGAAAAGAAGAATAGAGAAGGCTATACAAAATGTATGAGGTTACAAGGGAAACAAAAAATAACTATTTTCTTTTGTATGCCAATTTTTTTTCTATAGGAAGTTGGTAGTAAATAGAATAAAGATGAAAAAAAAAAAACAAAAACAATTATTATGTTCCTCAATGCTAATGAAGGAATCATCGGTTTGCGGCGAGCAAGTAGACAGATTTTTTCATCGGCGATAGTTATGTGGGAAAGGAAGAATGTGTGCATGGGTAAGTATATAGGTAAGTATGATCGGGGGTAGGTTTTGGTTTTATGGGTATTCAATTTTCTTGCCAGATTTCAGTTTTATTTTTTGTATGTATGGACATAATTGTTGAGGTAGGTTAGGTGTTGATATTTTCATTGTTTGCAAGAAAGAATCCCCATTCAAATTTACAAATTATTCGTATAGGTATAGGAGTAGGTAGGCAGGTAGGTACATATATGTATGTAAGGTAGGTATAAGTAGTTTATTGAATTTAATTGTTATTTTTCAATATCTGAAAGTGGGAATCCCTATGGAATGTTGAGAAGGGTAAGTAACTAGTGGGTGGTAGGTAGGTAGAGTGAACTGAAGTGAAAATAGGTTAAACTATTTATTATACAAAGGCTACCTACCTACTAAATGTACCTATTTAATGTTAAGTGGGAATCCCTATGTTGAGAAAGGTAAGTAGTAGGTGTAGGCAGAGTAAAAAAAAGTTATTCTGGAAAATAAATGTAGATGGTAGGTATGTAAAAAAGACCTAGGTATAAGCCGTGTTTTTTGTGACATAAACTTAAAAATAATTTTCATTTAAAATACCTACAGCAATGTTCATGAATTGTCAACATTTTTGTTGTTAATAGGTTTAAATAAGTAGGTATTTTAAATGGAAATTATTTTGCAGCGAAGTACCTATACACGGCTACAAATATGTAGGTATACTTAGGTATTTTTGATGTGAAATAGATTCTAAGAGACATAGAGACCTGTACCTATCTATAAGAGTAATGCTCATATTTATGCACCATGGTAGTAGGTCCAATAAAAGTATATATTTT